>JAVJIF010000250.1:0-84182 GCA_038442645.1 Agave tequilana | reverse complement strand
AGGAGAGCAGCTCGGTGGCGGGGATCGCCGTGGCTGCTGGTGGCGAGATGGGGGTTCGGCCAGGAGATGGGGATCCGGTTGAGATTGCGGCTGGATGTTGGGGTGGGGGATTGGGGAGAGATAGGATTAGTTAAGATTTTATAGAATGCGTGGGCTATTGGGTATTAGGTTTGGGTTATTGGGTTTGGGTAGAAAATAGGTGTAAAGTAATGGATATGGGTTGAGGGATGTAGATTGGGTTTCGGGTATGATTAGGAATAGGTTGAATAATTGGGTTATGAAAATGGGTTAGGTTTAAGCTAATGAGTAAAGGATAATAATAAGGGGATAAGGATAAAAGGAGAGTAATACTATTAATAATAATACTAATAGCAACACATGAATATTAATATAGTAATGAGAATGGTAATAAGTAATACTAACAATAAGTAATTACACTAACAATAACATTAATAGTAACATCAATAAGTCATAATAATAATTAAAGAATATTAATGATGAAACTAACTACTACTAATATAACAACTAATAGAAATAAAAATAATAATAATTAGTAAGAAGGAATGTTAATGAAAAATAAAATAATGCTAATATAAAGTCAAGTTAACATTACCATATTAAATAATTTGCATATTTAATATATATAAATAATCACAAGAAGAATCAATAAATTAACTTGATTAAAACAAAAATAATCGGTAAATCAAAATAAATACTTAAAAAATTAAAAATACAGTATTTTAGATTAGAGAAATTACAACCAGTCTTGGATCGAGCAGCGAGATACAGCTTATCGTGCGGAGATGGACTCGCGTTTCCAGGAGATTCGCAATGATATGTCTACTTTGCTGACTCCATGAGATTCGTGGACTCACAATTTGAGGCACTCTTTGCAAAGTTCAACATGCTTGTTCCTGATCCCACTTCTTTGCTCGACCACTTACCTCATCCGGCCCTCCATTTCTGTCCGGGCTCCTCCTACCTCTTCACCACCACAGCCAGGTGTTGCAGGCATTGATCCAGAGGAGGCGGCTTCTTCTTTTCTGATGAGGATGATGATGGTGACGAGCAGATGGCCGAGGGTGATGCTGAGGAGAAGCTCGTCAGAGGAAGACGACGCTGAGGAGAGCTCGTCTGAGGACGATGGTGGCGCCAAGTGACCTACCCCTTATTTGATGATGTCAAAAAGGGGGAGAGTTATTGATGAGAGAGAATATATTTTGTGTACTTCATTTTGTATTATCTTTATGTTTGGACATCTTTTGATATTGTGGTATTGTGGACATGTACTTGATATATTTGTGTTGTGGACATGTGTTTTTATTTATATATATTTGTGTTTTTCATTTAGTCTATAAAAATGTGTTATCTTTTATGACATGAGTTATGGCATGGACATGTGTAAGATTATCTTTCATTTACGCCATTTATCTATGCCTGAGTAGTTTTTATGATATGCATGAGTTGAGGGGGAGCTTCACTTGAAGTCTCTACCCAAATATTTGTAATAACTACATATGTTTTGTCATCATCAAAAAGGGGGAGATTGTTGGCCCAAAGGCCATTAGCCCGATATCTTGATGGATATTTTGATGATAACAAACCATATTTAGTTATGTATTTAACAATCTGTTTAAAAGTATTTCAGGTTCAAAACAGGTTAATTTGACGGCTCCAATATCAAGACTCACAAGTTTGGACGCCGCTAAAGATTTGCATTCCCAAGCTAAGCACATTAGAAAGCTTCGGGATCAAGACAATGAAGAAAAGACCAAGATTTGTATTTTTACTTTTCATTTTAGACTTTTTGTCAAAACCTAGATGTTAGAAGTAGATTTATGGGATTGTCACTCACACACATTTTTAATTTGCTTCATGGCTTCAAAAAGAATTTCTATTTCAGATTATTTCCAACTTAGGTGTTAGAGTTAACATGTTTTGGAAATATCAAGTTTTGGAAAAACGATTTTTGGAAAAACAAGTTTTTATAAAAAGGATTTTTCAATCAAAATAATATAACATGTTTGAGTACTGATCTATGATCATACTCTTAGGTTTAATAAGTCTAGTACCTCTTCTATAAAGATCCTTAAACCTTAAAATCAAAACCCATTTCCTTTTTCTGGTTTCTGCAGTGTGTTTTTTCAGACCTGACAGAGGCCGGTCGACCGCTCGGGTCGACCGACGTGCACAAGTGTGCAAGTGTGCACGTGGCCGACCGCTCGGGTCGACCGGGCTCTAGTCAGTACTCTCTGTTTGCTTCAGTCGACCCCAGGGTCGACCGACTTCGCTCAACGGTCAAAAATATGACCGTTGACGGTCGACCGCCCGGGTCGACCGGCAGCTGTCAGAAAAGTCTGACAGACTCCAACAGCTATATTTTTCTGACTCTTTTGTTGGGATCTTCACCCAACGAGTTTCTCCACTAGTTTTACACTGTTTCTCAACCCCTATAAATAGGTGGTCACTTCAACATGATTAGACAACAATTTTACAAACATTTTTGAGAGAAAAAGATTTACAAGTTTTCAAAAGCCTTTCATTTAGAAAAAGATTTCCAAAGCCTAAATTTCCAACACCCTCTTGAAGCTTATTCTCTACTTCACTGTAGATTTTGCACTACACAATCCCAAGTTCTACTTCTACATTTGGTTATAGGATTGTGCTAAGTGAGCTATTTGTGATCAAGTCTGATCAATTTTCTTCTTGAGCGAAGTTGTAGAGGCATCGGCCTCAAGCGAGCGAGTGTGCTCCGGTGGTGTTGCGGCATCACGAGAGATAGGACAAGTGTGTCCTTGTATTGGCGATCCAGTGGGATCTACAATAGTGGAAATCCTTCAAGTGTGAAGGCGGGGACGGGGACGTAGAGCGTGGCTCGAACCTTGAAAACATATTCTCGTGTTTGCGTTTGATCAATTCTCTCTAAACTCAACTCTCTTTAATTCTTGCAATCTATTATCTTTTACATTGCAAGTTATTTGTATTGTGCAATTTGTTGAGTAGAATTTTTAATTCCGCATTATTGTCACATTCATATAGCCATCACCTATTCACCCCCCTCTAGGTGATTTCAATACCCTAATACCTTCTTCCTCTCAAGGAATCTCCGGAACCAGGCGAGAAGGAATTCCTAAGATAAGGCAGTTTGAGAAGCAACAATAAGTTTCTACCAACCTTTCGTTCTCCAATTCTCTGAACCAAGCAAGGGAATCTCATCGCTCGCATCGTCAAGGCACAAAGTGGTCGCGCGCTGACCAGACTCCTACCGGCACACTTCTCTAGAATCTCCGAGGAGATCTACTTGTAATCTTTTTAGAATACTTATAATTTAGCTCCTCGACCCTTTTTTTTTGTAAGTTTTCCCCTTATGCAAATCAATGGAAAACAAGATGGCGACTCCACTGGGGATTGATTTCTCCACTACTGAGAATCAAGTGTCGCAATGCGACGTACAGACCTTCGGGTCTATCTCTGAATTCAAGGAAGCCGGTGCAGCCAGAGCCCCTCTGGCTAAATCTTCAAAGTAAGTCTCCGCGGAGACAGATAAGGCTCTCTGTGAGCCTACTGCAGTCCTCTGGCGCAACAAGGAAGCAGGCCCGCAGTGCAAGCCTATCACTTTCGAGAACCTGGTCGTACATTTCGACCAAGGAAAATTTGAAGAAGTCCTCTCAGGGGTGGTCTAATGCTTCATGCACGGAAGCATAGAAAGGTCTCTATGGCCAAGGTTTCAGAACAGAAACCAGAAGCAGAATTCTGCCAACACCCCTCAGCCTCGCGTGTGGCTAGTCAGGGTCCCTGCAAACCTATGTCTCCCTTGTCAAAACAGATGTGGAGACCAAAGCAGAAGGCTCTGAATGAAGCCTCAGGTGTAGCTACGCCGCAAGTGCGTCTCTTTCGCGAAGAAAAAGACAAGATGCCTACCTGCTCCAATAACGTTGCTAGCCGCGAAGTCACAATGGCGACAATACCTTTGCCCAATTCAAGAGCAACAGCGCCTCGCGCCAGCCTCGTTCTCATGAGCGAACCTACGTACCACAGCGTACGCGCAATGTTCATAGCCGCGAAGCTGGAACCAAAGCACCACAGCGTGCTTTGCTCTCCAGTCCTTCAAATATTAAGCTCGCTCTTCGCAGCGGAGCTAAGGGATTATCCCTAAGTGCTGATAGCGTTGCTTATGCAGCTTCAGCGACCAAGGGCGTTTCCAAAGCTTTTAGCCGTGAAGTTAGAGCCGAAGCACTATCTAAGGCTAATCGCTTCGCAGCAGCATAGCGGATAAAGCACCACAGAGTGCTCGCTCCTCAGTTCGTCAAGCCCTAAGCTCGCGCTTCGTAGCGGAGCTAAGGGATTACCCTTAAGTGTTGACAGCGTTACTTATGCAGCTTCAACATCCAAGGGCACTCCCAAGGTTCTTAGCCGCGAAGCTAGAGCTGAAGCACTATTCTGTGCTAATCCCCTCCGCGGTGATAAAAGGAGCAGGACATCATCTTATGCGCAATCCAAAAGAGCTTCTGCGCTGGATCGTTTAGGCCCAAACGGGTCTGACTTGCGAGAATTTTTGACAAGTAAACGGAAGTCAGAATCTTTCCAAGCTTCCTCCTCCTGCTATTAACAAGTGGGATGTCAGTTGGTGGCAGTCCACTCAGTCCATTGCCGGCTGGGACCAATCCCCGCCACTCCTCCAAGTCAACGATCAGTTTTTGACCGATTGTCGGTGCAAGCCCCGGTGAAACATCATAAAAGGAGCGTCTCGCGAGACCTACCCTCTGCATCCGTCAACATGACCGGAAGAGGACAAGAGCTGCGTAAGGGCAGACAAGTGTCCGACGACACTCCCTACAGCTCCTCAGATCCAGATTACAGCCCAGCCTTAGGCGAAGTCTTAGTGCATGAAAAGGGTGTCTTCCGAAATACCAGATCTAGGGTTGCGATACCCTACAGTTATAAACAGCCATCTTTCTCAATGGCAGTAACCTCGCTGAAACCAAAGAGAAGATCAGTCCAGTAGCCTGATGAAGAAGATGAAGATAGTGGGTATGCCTCTTCGGTGATAGTCAGCTCAGTGCGAACAGACAGAGCAACAGTAAATATGGCTGACAATGGTAATGACGACCTTTGTCGACGTTTGGAAGCTCAGGAGCAAACTTCCAAAACCCAGTAAGAAGCTTTGGACAACATCCAACAGATGCTCGCTCAACTCCTCAATAACCGGAATAACAATGATACGGGAGTAACCATGATGGGGAAGAACATCTTAGCAATGACCACCAAAGACGGAGAAGTCCAAGGAGGGTTCTTCTTTGGACGCTGAGGTCCTTAAGGGCATCCAAGCTCAAATTACATCCCTAACTCAGAGGGATAAATTAAAGAAAGTAGGGGCAGTCCGTCCTTACCCGCTGGAGTGGGATTCAGTACCATACCTACTAAAGTTCAAACCACCAACGTTACATACGTACGATGGTAAGAGTTCAAACCTTTGATTAAGCTGGGTATTTGTGATTAAGAAATGCGAGGCGAAAATACTGGGCCAACTTTGTAAACAGAACTGGTCTATTGTGATTCCTTGTAAGCATATAAATCTATATACTGTTTGATGCATTAATGCTTTCATGTTCATAAGGGACATTAAAGCAATTTTTCTTTCTTTTCTGGCCACAGATAAGGTGTATAAAATGACTAAGAAATTGTTGATGGCTTGAAATGTGTACTAAGGTGCGCAAATAGTACATACATTTTCATGATTTTGGTTTTAGTTTGAGAGAGGAGTTTTGGAATTACTAGTTCGATAGAAAGAGCATGACATTTACCTTTTTTTTTTCAAATTTAATGTTCTGTATATTGGAAGATTATCTTTTTCTCTTTAGGATTATTTTTTGTTTTTGACAGATTTCTCTTGTGTTTGGTATCGTTAATTCTCAGAGCTGAGACGAAGAAGAAAAGCTGCTGAAAGAGAAAATAAATCAGCTGAAGAAGGCAATAACTGAGGAAAATGAGGGAACTATGAATGGAAATTCTGAGCAGATTTCCGCTGAACAACAAAATAGTCTCCATGAGCAAATTTCTCAAAGAGAAAAAGATCTTGAGAAGCTTATACGTGACTTGGATGATAAGGTTCTGTTGGCCAGAAAGCCAATGTCCTGGTGCCAGCAGGATTGCATTTTCTTCAGATTCGCCACCTTCTCAGTCTGGTATTTTTGAGGAGTCAAAGAGTACGGACCTCATGGATAGATCTCGATCTCGTGGTGGCGCTGGGGATTCATGGGGTACTTCCGTGGATGACAGAAGAGGCTTTCAAGGAGGAAGGGAAACAAGCTATCTTGGCAGCAGAAGTGCGGACAGGTACACACAAAGTCCTATTCACCTTCCTAAACTCCTATAGTAATCCTTTGGTGCTCGATTCCCTTTGATACTTGACATGTAGGAATTTTTAGTTTTGTATAGTTGCTGTTGCTTTATGCACTAAGCTTAGTTGTCTTTATTTGATAACAATCGAACCCAATATTTTATGTCCTTAGAGAAATGGTTTTATTAAAGCAGATTTTGAGAAAACTTCAACGTCGACATTTGTCTTCTGTCCACATTTTTCTAAGAAAATTGTCCTCATTTGCCAAGGGATGTCATAGTGCAAGTTCCTTTGAGACTACTCTGGAAAATAGTGGATGGCAGATCTTGTTGCCACTTGAAATTTGTTTACGAAAGGTTATAGATTATGTTGACTCAAACTTCATGGCATATGGCATTAATGAGTACAATGTAATGCACCCAGCAGATATAATACAGGGAGAGTGCAACATTCGATTTTTTTTTTAAGTCTTGATTAGTATTCTATTCTATGGTTAATAAAATTATACATGATTATCTGAGGTGATGATTTAATTAATATTATCTAAGAATTGGATTTTAAAAATTTTGTGGGGAATTTTAGAGTGGGATGAAATATTGACAATTGTAAAAACACGTGTATATACAAGGATTTATTTAACCTTGGTTCCTAATTAATCTTGATTATTTAAGTTAAGAATTTAGCTAGTGGATGATGAACTCATCTTAGGATTAAGGGCTAAGATTGAGTTGGGGTCAGTGAAGGTGAAGCGAAGGCTAAGATTAACTTGATCATGATGAAAGGATAGGTGGCAAGAAGAGGAGAGATTGTGATGCAAAGTGGCACATTTGAATTAATTTTTTTTTTGTGTGTAGATTTGTATCCTTCCAAAAGGATTTGAGTCCGAATCCTTCCAACACAATCCTCCGACATTTGAATATAAGATCCACTCCATTAAAGTTAAACTATATTATTTCAAGTATCTCTAAACCAAAAATCAAGTGTTTTGAATACTTTTTTCCCACGCATCAAGTAAGAAAAAAACGGACGGCCTAAATAGTGACTTGGTTAGTTTAACGATGTAGAACATTTGAAACCTAACAAAAATTGATTTGTAGGGTTTTTAAATATTTAGATCATAATGAAATGGCCAAATCGAGAATTTGTATGTCTAAAGACATAGATCTAACCAACTCACTACTTCGGCCGTCCATTTTGCGCTACTTAATAGATGGGTAAAAAACTATTCAAAACACTTGAATCTTGGTTTATGATAATGTAGATCAACTTCAACGGAGTGGATCTTGTATTTGAATTTCGGAGGATTGTGTTTGATTTGGAAGGATTCGGGATCGAATCCTTTTGGAAGGACACAAGTCTATACACACTCACACACACTAGGTTAAATGAGAAAATACCCTTATTTCCTTACCCACCCACTCTTTCTCCTCATTTCCCCCCAATTCTGGAGCTGTCCTCCTCTGCTCTCTTTGTGAGGTGGTCGGCGGCAGTGACCCCCACCCATCCCTCTTTTATCCATTAGCATCCGGCGGCAGGGATAAATGCTCTATAGTCCATTGGTTCTTAAGTCCTCAGTTGTTGCTTTTGCACCAGCTCTGTTGTCATCCACCAGCTTCTTATCATCTGATTAGCTCTCACAGATTGCCTAATATCTTACTCAAAATCTAGGTATCACTTGAGCATCTTCGACTTTTGATTTCACTGTCATGTTTGCCATCTCTGGAGATTCTACTCCCTGGATGTTTGACTCAGGTGCCACTCACCTATGACCTTTGATCATTCTGTCCTTACAAACTATTCTCTTGTTCTGATACAACCTATATATACACTACTAATGGTTCACCTCTTGCAGTCACCTCAGTCTGGTAACATTACTCTCACTTCTGATTCATCCGATAGACTCACCTTACCTTCTGTCTTTTGCACTCCTTAGCATAAAATTACTATCTGCTGGCAAGCTCACTGATTATAATTGCAATTTCTTATTTACACCCACTTCTTTATTGTTTAGGATCACATCGAATGAAGGATTGGGACAGGATGTAAGGCCAACAGCGTATATCCGTTGAAGTCTCTTCATTTTTCTTCATCACCACATCCCGTTGTGAGTCTCTATGTCACCTCTGATTTATGACATCATCAATTGGGACACTTCTCTACCTTTAGGTTAAAAAAACTCTATCTGATTCTGGTGTGTTAGGAAAATTTCAGTTTTCTAACTCAAATAATTGTGAAGGTTGTCATTTTGCTAAACAAGTTGTTGTACCTTTTCGCTCTAGAAATCACATGGCTTCAGAAATATTTGACTTAGTTCATTCTGATATTTGGGGACTAGCTACTATCTCCTCTCTTTCTGGTTACAATTATTTTGCTTGTTTTGTTGATGTCTTCTCTCGATACACATGTGTTTATCTCATGCAAAATCAATCAGAACTATTGTAAAGCTATACTGAATTCACAAACATGATTTACACTCAATTTCACAAATGTATAAAATTTTTCTGATGTGATGGAGTTAGAGAATATCTTTCATCCTCCATGACTACCTTGTTAAAATCTCATAGCACCATTTCTCAACAATCTTATCCACATGCACATCAACCAAATGGAGTTGCCGAGCGTAAATAGAGACATATTCTTGAGGTTACGAGATCACTACTGCTTTTTATATTAGATCCAAAATGTTATTGGGCAGAATTTGTTTTAATTGCAGCTCTGGTCATCAATATCACTCCATCCTCCATTGTTGCTGCTCTTTCTCCATACACTTATCTGCATTGTCATTCTTTTAATTACTCCCTTCTTTATACTTTTGAGTGTGTCTGTTTTGTTCTTCTCCCTTCTTAGGAACAAGATAAATTATACTCTAAAACTAGTAAATATATTTTTCTCAGATATAGCTCTGCTAATAAAGGATACCAGTGTTATGATCCCATTATCAAACGTCTTCGCATTACCCGATACGTGTCATTTTTTGACTTGATTAGTTTAACGATGTAGAACATTTGAAACCTAACAAAACTGGTTTGTAGGGGTTTTAAATGTTTAATCATAATAAAATGGTCGAATTTGTATGTCTAAAGACATAGATCTAACCAACTCACTACTTTTGGCCGTCCATTTTGCATTGCTTAATGGATTGATAAAAACTATTCAAAACTATAAATACTTGAGATAATCTAGATCAACTTCAATGGAGTGGATCTTGTATTCAAATGTCGGAGGGTTGTATTTGATTTGGAAGGATTCGAGATCAAATCCTTTGGAAGGACACAAGTCTACACACACACACACACACACACACACACACACACACACTAGGTTAAATGAGAGAATACCCTCATTTCCTTACCCACCCACTCTTTCTCCTCATTTTCCCCCAATTCTGGATTGTCCTCCTCTGCTCTCTCTGTGAGGTGGCTGGTGGCAGCGACCCCCACCCTATCCCTCTTTTATCCATTGGCATCCGGCAGCAGCGATAAATGCTCTATAGTCCATTGGTTCTCAGGTCCTCAGTTGTTGCTTCTGCACCAGCTCTGCTGTCACCCTCCAGCTTCTTATCATCTGATCAGCTCTTACAGATTACCTAATATCTTACTCAAAATCTAGGTATCACTGGAGCATCTTTGATTTTTGATTTCAATGCCATGTTTGTCACCTCTGGAGATTCTAGTCCCTAGATGTTTGACTCAGGTGCCACTCATCATATTACCTTTGATCATTCTGTCCTTACAAACTGTTCTCTTTTTCTTATATAACTATATATACAATTCTAATGGTTCACCTCTTGCAGTCACTCAGTCTGATAACATTACTCTCACTTCTGATTCATTTGATAGACTCACCTTACCTTCTGTCTTTTGCATTCCTTAGCATAAAATTACTATCTGTTGGCAAACTCACTGATTATAATTGCAATTTCTTATTTACACCCACTTCTTGTATTGTCCAGAATCACATTGAATGAAGGATTGGGACAGGATGTAAGGTCAATAGCTTATATCAGTTGAAGTCTCTTCATTTTTCTTCATCACCACATCCCGTTGTGAGTCTCTATGTCACCTCTGATTTAGACATCATCAGTTGGGACACTTCTCTACCTTTAGGTTAAAAACTCTATCTGGTTCTGGTATGTTAGGAAAATTTCAGTTTTCTAACTCAAATAATTATGAAGATTGTCATTTTGCTAAACAAGTTGTTGTACCTTTTGGCTCTAGCAATCACATGGCTTCAGAAATCTTTAATTTAGTTCATTCTGATATTTGGGGACTAGCTACTATCTCCTCTCTTTCTGGTTACAATTATTATGCTTGTTTTGTTGATGTCTGCTCTTGATACACATGTGTTTATCTCATGCAAAATCAATCAGAACTATTGTAAATCTATACTGAATTCACAAACATGATTTACACTCAATTTCACAAACATATAAAAATTTTCTGATGTGATGGAGCTAGAGAATATCTTTCATCCTCCACGACTATCTTATTAAAATCTCATGACACCATTTCTCAACAATCTTGTCCACATGCACATCAATAAAATGGAGTTGCCGAGCGTAAATAGAGACATATTCTTGAGGTTACAAGATCACTGCTGTTTTTTACATCAGTGCCAAAATGTTATTGGACAGAAGTTGTTTTATCTGCAGCTCTGGTCATCAATATCACTCCATCCTCCATTGTTGCTTCTCTTTCTCCATACACTTATCTGCATGGTCATTCTTTTAATTACCCCTGCTTCATACTTTTGGGTGTGTCTGTTTTGTTCATCTCCCTTCTCAGGAACAAGATAAATTGTACTCCAAAACTAGTAAATGTATTTTTCTCAGATATAGCTCTGCTAATAAAGGATACCAATGTTATGATCCGATTACCAAACGTCTTCGCATTGCCCGATATGTGTCATTTTTTGAAAAAGTTCCTTACTATTACTCTTCTTTCAAAGAGGATCTCTCATTTCTTGACACCAGCACATCCGCGGAGTCTTCCACTCAACCTGTTCCTGTACATACCCTTCTCCACCCACTTATACACTGTCTGTCTCACCAATTCCTCAACTCATTGAGTCTTTTCCTAATCTATGAATGATGCTACTATTGATACATCGCTTATGGCTGCTCCAAATTCATATAAATCTCCACGCAACCGTCATCCTCCTGCTCGGTATTGCACTTCTGCTACCACATATTCTCCTGAATTTTTAGTATTTGCTTTTGTTGTTAACTCTGTACGGAAACCTAAGTAATATTTAGAGGATGTCAAATCTCTAAAATGGCAATATGCAATGAATGAGAAACTAGCTGCGTTTCAACGCACCCATACTTTGGATCATGTTCCCATCACCTGGTGCAAATTCAAAAAGCTGCAAATGGATATATAAAATCAAGACCAAATCTGATGGTTCTGTTGAGTATATGGCTTGTCTCGTTGCTAGGGAATTCACACAGGAGTATGATATTGATTATGGGGAGACATTTGCTCCTGTGGCCAAAATGATATTTATTCGCACACTTATTGCCCTTCCTGCTGCTCGACTGTGGCCACTCTATCAGATGGATGTTAAAAACACCTTTCTGAGTGGTGATCTTTCTGAAGTTGTTTATATGCAGCCTCTTCTTGGTGTTTCTACTCCATCTGAACATGTATGTAGACTTCGATGAGCTCTTTATGATCTAAAACAGGCACCATGCGCTTGGTATGAGCGCTTTCGACAGTCTCTCCTATTACTAATTACACACAAAGTATGACTGATTATGCAATATTTCTTCACTCCACACCCTATGGTATTGTGCTTCTCATCCTTATATGTTGATGACATGGTTATTCGGAAGTGATCCTGTCGCTATTGCATCTTTGAAGCGGCATCTTCAATCTGAGTTTGAAATGAAAGATTTAGGTTTTCTCTGCTATTTTCTTAGTATTGAGGTTGCTTACTCCACTCATGGCTATCTTCTCTCTTAGCAGAAGTATATTGCTGATATTCTTGAGCGTTTCATCGTGAGTGATCCTGCTACTCCTACATCCTCTTCTATTTCCACCCTATGGAGCATCAACTTAAACTCAGACGCAGAGTGATGGCATTATCGCAACCTATACTGTATTGAAAACTGGGGGGATCCCTTATATATCTTTCTGCTACTCGACCAGATTTTTCTCAGACTATTCATGTCCTCAGTCAATTTGTTAGTGCTCCCACATCAGTTCGTTATGTGGCATTTTTTCGTGTGCTTCGTTATCTCCGTAGTACCATCTCCCGATCATTGCTATACAGTTCTGATTCATCCTTTTCCTTACAAGCTTATTCTGACACTGGATGGGTCGATGATCCGGACACACGCTGCTCCACCAGAGGCTTCTGCATTTTTTTGGGTTCCTCTCTCATTTCTTGACGGAGCAAGCGTCAGGATGTGTGTCCCGGTCCAACACTGAGGTCAAATATTGTGCTATGGCTGAAACAACTTTAGAGCTTCTGTGGTTATGTGACCTCCTGTGCGATATAAGTGTCCGTGTGGTTGCTCCAATTCCAATGCATTGTGACAAGAGTGCCATTGCTATCACCTCCAAACCTGATTTTCATGATCACACAAAACATATTGAGATCGATTATCATATTACTCGTCAGGAATATGAAAAAGGCAGGATCACTCTTCCCTATGTTCCTTCTGGAGCTCAATTGGCTGAGTTATTCACAAGGCACAAATCTCAACTCAGTTTCATGAGAATTTGTTCAAACTCTCGATGTTTGATCCACCGTGAGTTTGAGGGGGGCATTAGATACTCTTATCCTACATGTGATACATTGTATCTAGACATGTATGTAGACATATAATACATTATATCCAAACATGTATACTTTCATATAGACATATGATATATTTTACCTAGACATGTATACTTTTCTTATTTCACTATCCACTTGTATATATATTGATGTAATCCCTTAGTGAATTATATACTTAAATTTCTTCTCCTCCAAATTATCAACTCCTATAGATTTGCAGCAACTGTATATGTTTTACTTGCTCCTTTTATTAGCTAACAGCCTGCTGTGCTCCTTATTTGATGCGTAGGTCTTTGCAATCTTCTGATATTTAACTTTGGTTACATGAGCTAGTGTGTCTTTGCAATCAGCCCCTAGTTGAAATAGAATTGTGCACATCAACCCCTGCATTTTCTTTTCAAGTATTTGGGTGCTTTCACTTTCTTCATTTGGCTCCATAAAATGTACACACTAACAAGAGTGGTTTATCCAAGTTATGGACATGCTCTTACAAATGTTGGATGAAAATATCAGATTCCTACTCAATTCTGCAGGCTTCGTTTAAGCTCTGGCCTTGAATAAGTCCTTGTTTAAACTACACCTCAACTCATTTTTCTTTTCCTTTCGAATTCTTCAATAGTCGGTTTGATGCCTCATTATTCTTCATCGATATGTAGCACGCATGTCTGTTTCGAGTGTCAACTGAATCCAATAATATCTTTTGAGTTAGAGTGTGCAATAGCTGGCTTTAAACAAGTTGTAAATTAAGGCTTTCCGCTATAAATCAAGTCCTATTAGATTTCGGACTCTGATTTTGGAAACTTTTTCAGCCTCTGATTACTTAGATTTTTACTCCAGGTTGGAAATTTTAATCCTAATCCTTGTTGCAATCGGAAACAGGAACGGGCTATAAAAAGGAGCATTGACGTGTTCTAATTGTTCAACCTGAGCTTGTTTCCTCTGTTCTCTTCTCTTCTCTTCTTTCCTTGTCCGTGGAGCCATGGAGCAAGTCCTATCCATAGACATTCTCAACACGAGAGTCAACATGCGAGCAGAGCCAATGGTGGGTACAAGGCATTGCTTACTTCAATTTCATAGCAAGAGCGACGCCTGACAGCCCTCCGGCACGCATCTCCTTCAGTTTTCACCAGGACAGTTTACTCGAAGAACTTCCTCGTCTTCAGAGGGTTGCTCGCATGCTATCTCCTATCTGCAGGGGGAGCATCGACGATCATGTTTCCTATCTGAGCTTGCGAGATCATCTCTCTGATTTCTTCCATCAGACTATACAACAACGCAACGGCTTAGGGGTCAGATTCTACATACATCTCTTCTTCCAGAAAACGATGGGGCATTGGTACTAACGTAATGATTCGGTGAAGAGTTTACATAGATGGGGACTTCATTTTGTAACTTTGTTTGGGTGTTCAACTTTTTCAAGCAGTCCTATTGTTATCTTGATATGAAGCATTAATTCACTCAATGTTGTCTCATCAATTTCATCTTTGTTTTTTATTTTATGATTTACAGCAAACATTATTAGAATCCAGGCATTCAAAGATTCAATATTCGTTTCTAGTGAAATAAATGTGATTTGTGACTCAGAACGATAAATCAATTTCAGGTAAATCAATTGAGTTGGAGATGCGATGTACAAAGGGAGCATGGGCTCATTCTGTTGGAAATAAAAGATAATGTAATGCGGAATAAAAGGCCATGGATCAAAGAATCATATACAACTCAAGATAATGAATCAAAGCCCTAATTATGCAATACTTAAATCACCATACCTGAAGCCATTGGTGAAGATTGGAAGAAGGTTGGAGAAGACCTTTTCCTGCTCTTGAATCTGCAAACCCTAATTGCAATGGATCCTCTTTTCTCTGCTCCTTCTCCTTAGCAAAACTCTCTGTTACTTTTCACGATGGATACTCTCAATAATAAAATTAAATGAGCGTGAGTTTTGTTTCTTTGCAGGAGGAGAAAAGTGGGTCGCACATTTGCAAATAAGTCCCCTTGAAATAAACCTTTCCATCATGGTACCCTTTATATTTCAAGTGACCAAATAACTATATAAATGTGACTTTAATATGGGCATCTTTAATATCAGTTAACTTTAATAGGAATCCAATGCAAATAACCTAGGTTAAGTGGGCCACCTTCATATGAGATTAACATTCTCCCACTTGGGCCACTAACGATTAGGTTAAAACTTTAGAAAACAAAATAAAAGAAAAGACTCCTTTTGAAAATCATTTTGACTCCATTGGATTCCATACGGAAAAACTTTGACACGTGCACGAATTTTAAAAACAACAACTGATAAGCCCAAATATGAAAACTGTAATACTGCAATTAGCTTGGACCAACAATGCGAGTCATAGCGGTTATACAACATCCACGTCATACTCCCTTCTATGTATCACAACATTGATAACCCTTACTAATTGAGTCCATAACCAAAATGACCCCTGTAATTGTCTTGAAAAGACATTTCCTGTTTAACAAATATCCATACATAATATGTGCACACATAATTGGATAACAGGAAACACAGAAACAAACTTTTATTTGTACAATAATGTCAATTACATAAGTACCAAAATACACATTTACAGATTGCCCAAAAGACCCATTCTTACAACATGTTCCTTGAATGTCTTTGGAGGCAATCCCTTTGTCATTGGATCAGCAACCATTAAAGTGGTACTTATACTTACAATTGACACCTTTTGTTTCTCAACTCTTTCTCTAACCACCAAGTACTTAAGTTCTATGTGTCTAGAACCATTAGAGTACTTACCATTCTTAGAGAAAAATACGGCTGCTGTATTGTCACAATATATCGTCAGCGGCTTGGCAATAGAGTCAACCACACCAAGTGCTGAGATGAAATTCCTTAACCATAATGCATGATTCGAGGCTTCAAAACAAGCTATGAACTCAGCCTCCATCGTGGATGAAGCAATGATAGATTGCTTTACACTCTTCCACGAGATTGCCCCACCTGCTAGCAGGAAAATAAATCCTGAAGTAGACTTCCTGCTATCTGGGCAACCACCAAAATCTGAGTCGGAATAGCCGATCACCTCCAACTGATCTGATCTCTTGTATGTGAGCATATGGTCCTTCGTCCCTTGAAGATACCGCATAACCTTCTTAGCTAATTTTCAGTGCTCCATCCCTGGATTGCTCTGGTATCTTCCCAACATCCCAACAGCAAAGCTGATATCTGGCCTGGTACAAGTGCTTGCATACATCAAGCTCCCAACAGCTGATGCATACGGAACTGTCTGCATTTGACCCTTTTCTAAGTCATTTCTGGGACACTGGCTACCACTTAATCTGTCACCCTTCTGAATGGGTGCAGGACTGACTGAACACATTTCCATATGAAATCTTTCCAAGACTCGATTGATATATCCTTTCTGAGACAATCCTAGCAATCCTCGAGATCTATCCCTGAAGATCTCTATGCCAATAACATAATTTGCCTCACCCATATCAACCATCTGAAAGTTCTTGGTTAGATAACTTTTAGTTTCATACAGCAAACCAAGATCACTACTGGCTAATAAAATGTCATCTACATACAGAACCAAGAAAATAAACTTGCTCCCACTGATCTTTAGATATATACACTGATCAACAGTGTTTTCTGTAAATCTAAAAGAGGTAATGGTATCATTAAACTTTATATACCATTGCCTGGAAGCTTGTTTAAGTCCATATATAGATTTCTTTAATTTACAAGCCAAGTGTTCTTGTTCTTTAATTGCGAACCCTTCTGGTTGCTCCATGTAGATATCCTCATCCAAATCTCCATTAAGAAAAGCAGTTTTCACATCCATTTGATGTAACTCCAAATCATAATGAGCTACAAGTGCCATAATGATTCTAAGAGAATCCTTCTTTGATACTGGAGAGAAGGTCTCTGTATAGTCAATGCCTTCCTTCTGAGTGAAACCTTTGGCCACAAGTCTAGCCTTATATCATCGATATTGCTCTTAGAGTCGCGCTTGGTCTTAAAGACCCATTTACACCCGACTTTCTTATAATTATAAGGCAATTCAACGAGATCCCAGACTTGATTTTGGTCCATTGATTTCAACTCATCTTTCATAGCATCAACCCATTTACTAGAATCATTGCATTCTATGGCTTGTGAAAATGAAACTGGATCTTTATTTATCCCAATATCATAGTCAGATTCCTGTAGATACACCACATAATCATCTGAAATGGCAGATCTTCTTTCCCTTTGAGATCTTCTCAAAGCTGCCGGTTGTGGTGGTTCTACAATATTTTCAATGGGAATATCCTCATGGAGTGGTGAACCAACATTAACTTGTTGTTCTGGAATCTCAACTTGATGATCAAGCTGAGGTACAACAATCTCTCTTGAAGGAAAGGTCATTGGGATATTAACCCTTACCACTTCAAGATCTACCTTTCTTGGTTCAGCACTCCCACTAATTTCACCATTTTCCAGGAATCTGGCATTACCAGTTTCAACTATTCTTGTACTATGGTTAGGACAATAAAATTTGTATCCCTTAGACTTATCTGGATAACCAATGAAATACCCAGATATTGTTTTTAAGTCTAATTTCTTTTCTTGTGGATTATATATTCTAGCCTCTACTGGACAACCCCAAACATGTAAGTGTCTTAAACTAGGTTTCCTACCAGTCCACAACTCGAAAGGAGTTGTTGGAACAGCCTTACTAGGAACCCTGTTCAAGATATACATAGCAGTCTTTAAGGCCTCATTCCACAATGAATTGGGTACATTTGAGAAGCTCATCATGCTCCTAACCATATCCATAAGAGTTCGGTTCTGCCTCTCAGCAACACCGTTCTGCTGAGGCGTACCTGGCATTGTGTATTGAGCACAAATGCCACGCTTTTCTAGAAATTTGGCAAATGGACCAGGATGTTGTCCTGACTCATCATATCTACCATAAAATTCACCACCTCTATCTGATCTAATGATTTTAACCTTTCTATCTAATTGTCTCTCGACTTCTGTAATGAACACCTCTAAGATGTCAACAGCCTGAGACTTTTCATTTATTAGAAACATAACCATAACGTGATAGATCATCTATAAAGGTAATGAAATACCTCTCTCCAGTAAAACATGGAATGGAGAGTGATCCGCATATATCTGTATGAATTATTTCAAGGAGTTCTTTACTTCTTGTGGCACCTTTCTTAGTGTGTTTGGTTTGTTTCCTTTAATACAATCCACACACACATCAAAATCAGTGAAGTCTAGGTTATCCAAAATCCCAGTCTTCACTAATCTTATAATTCTATCCCTGGAGATATGCCCCAGTCGTTTATGCCACAAGATTGAGATTTTTCATTTATTAAGTCACGTTTAATACCAACATTCGAATGCAGAGATAATAAAGATTGTGCAAACTCATCATTCAATGAAATTTTATATAAACCATCACATAAAATTCCATGTCCAACCGGAATTGAATTATACACTAAAGAGAGTTTTCCACAACAAAAGAAAACAGAATATCCAAAAACATCTAATTTGGATAATGACATTAAGTTTCTTGAAATTGAAGGTACATAAAAAGTATCCTCAAGATCCATCTGATGTCCCGTCTCTAAGATCAGTCGATAAACACCAACATATTCGACCTCCACTTTGAGACGGTTCCCCATAAAGACGAATCTCTCACTTTCCTTCGGTTTCCGGGTTGTAAGGAATCCCTGCATTGAATTAGTTATGTGAGTTGTGGCTCCAGAGTCTATCCACCAAGTATTCGAAGGAACTTCAGCAAGATTTGATTCATAACATACAAAAGAAAGATTTGTACCTTTCTTTTCGAACCAAGCTTTCCTCTTGTTGCAGTCCTTCTTCACATGTCCTTTTCTGCCACAGAAGTAGCATTTGACAGTGAAAGCTTTTCTATGACCTTGGCTACTTTCCCATGGTCATTTCCTTTATTTGATGGAAATCTCTTACCTCTTCCATATTTACTTTTCTTATGGATACCCCTTGAAGTTACTGCCAACACTGAGTGCTGTCCTTCTTGCCTCAGTCTCACCTCTTCTTGAACACACATACCAGTTAGCTCATTCAAGTTCCACTTATCCTTATGAGTATTGTAGTGGATCTTGAATGGCCCAAACTGTGAAGGAAGTGAGTTGAGGATAAATTGAACCAAGAAGGACTCATCAACCTTCATACCCAGTGATCCTAGCTTAGCAGCCTTATCAGACATGTTCAGAATGTGTTGCTGAACTCCTCTATTACCATCATATTTCATGGTGGTAAGTTCAGCCATTACGTACCAGCTAATGACTTATCTGCTGACTTAAATCGGTCTTTGACAGCAGTTAACAGTTCAGATGCTTTAGTTGTAGGAGGGAGTGAAGTCTTGATGTTATTAGCTATGGTCATCTTTATGAACATTAGACTGAGCCTATTAGACCTTTCCCAAGCTTTGGTATGGCTGACCTGTTCTGCTATACTCTCAGCAGTTATTTCATCAGGTTTATCAACTATTAAGGCCATGTCAAGGTCTAGGACACCCAGTGTGAACTGTACATGTTCAAACCATTCTGAGAAGTTTGTACCGTCCAAGGCCGGAATGCTAGTGGCATGAGTGTGGAGGGAAGTAGGGACGTTCACTGAAACATAATAGGACAAGCTCACATTAATGCCTCGAATCAATACAAGTTTTAAATTTAATTAAGATGAACTATTGATATCACTTTGATTTCTCCTTTGGGCGAAACCTAAGCATATCTAGTGTTCACTCTTTAGGTGAGAACTTTTATCACCTATGTAGGTCTAATATAATTTATGTTACTCAGATAGTAAGTTTTGTTACCTTTGGGTATCCAATTCCACACCACTAAGTTACATAAATTATACTACCCTATCCGGTTCATAATATTTGAAAGAGACTTTCCTTTGGGCCAGTCCCAATCTCCTAACTAGAACCGCCATCGAGAATATTATTGTCTTTAATGTCATTTACATTGACAAGTCTTTTATGTAGTTGTATATTCATAAGATTTACTAACCTAGGTCACTTTGGCAACTACTAAATCAATAAGCCTTATGAATACAAAACTAACCAATAATATTCTCTAATTCTTTTATTTGAGTAAAGCCATAATATCTCAATACATTACTTGACCAAGCATCAATCTATATTAACACAATAGCTTAAATGTGTAACATACTTTATGATTGATTATTAACAAACATTAGTCGACTACAAGAAATTATTAGTCGACTTGGGTCAAGACAAGTCGACTACAGATTAGGTCTAGTCGACTACAACAAAAGGAGATTAGTCGACTATACCCAAATAATTAGTCGACTACAAACTTTATAAGTCGACTTGATATTTAATTAGTCGACTCCTGAATCCAACAGAAAGTTCTCAACTTTCGGGTCACCAAATTAGTCGACTAGGAAATATGATTAGTCGACTATACCTTAATTAGTCGACTAGTCATAAAATCAACTAAAATTCTAGTCGACTCCTGCGGCAACAGAGACTTGCAAACTTTCTGGAAAGGGAATTAGTCGACTACAAAACTTGATTAGTCGACTAATCGTCGACGAGGCAGTTATTAATGACAGTTTCTGCTTAGTCGAATTTAATCCCAAAATTACCAAAAATTAGGGTTTTGATTAACAGAATCAATACAACTTGGATTTAGGGATTATGAAAAGTTAGGGTTTTGATTAACAATTCATAAAATTTAGATTTTTGATCTCAAATTAATTGCATAATTAGAGGAATGTGAACATCAAATTAGGGCTATAAAATCCTCTACAAATTCTACAATTAAAGGATCAAAAATCTAAATTTTATGAATTGTTAATCAAAACCCTAACTTTTCATAATCCCTAAATCCAAGTTGTATTGATTCTTAATCATGGCTCTGATACCAAATGTTGGAAATAAAAGATAATGTAATGCGGAATAAAAGGCCATGGATCAAAGAATCATATACAACTCAAGATAATGAATCAAAGCCCTAATTATGCAATACTTAAATCACCATACCTGAAGCAATTGGTGAAGATTGGAAGAAGGTTGGAGAAGACCTTTTCCTTACTCTTGAATCTGCAAACCCTAATTGCAATGGATCCTCTTTTCTCTGCTCCTTCTCCTTAGCAAAACTCTCTGTTACTTTTCACGATGGATACTCTCAATAATAAAATTAAATGAGCGTGAGTTTTGTTTCTTTGCAGGAGGAGAAAAGTGGGTCGCACATTTGCAAATAAGTCCCCTTGAAATAAACCTTTCCATCATGGTACCCTTTATATTTCAAGTGACCAAATAACTATATAAATGTGACTTTAATATGGGCATCTTTAATATCAGTTAACTTTAATAGGAATCCAATGCAAAATAACCTAGGTTAAGTGGGCCACCTTCATATGAGATTAACACATTCTGGTTGTTTTTGTTGTGCATGATGCATTAGTAAAAATTCTAGTTATATTATATGTTTGCTCTCACCCTAATATTAACATGCAACACTCAAAAATAAAAGGAAAAAAATTGAAAGAAAAGAAAGGGAATCAGAAACAAAGAAACGAAGTATTTATCACGCCCACAAGCACTCATGTCATCTCTTCTCTCAGTCTCAACTTACCAGCTAATTGATTTGTTAAAATAATTCACATTTTGACTACGCAAACAAATAAGATTGATTACCACATCGATTATTCGTCAATTTGTGATTAATGTTTTCTTTTTCACTTGCTTATCACCGCTTCTTCATTCATATCTTCTATCCGAATTTATCATACATCATGCGATAAATAAATTAACATATGTACTTAAAGAAATTCAATACCAAGAGGAAGTCGGAGGAACTACTGTTTATATTGATATTTACTTAAGTTCTATTGTAATGAAATAGTTTTTTTTTAACAGAGAAAGATAGGGCTTAGCCCCAGATATTTTTTTTTATTTTTTAAAGAAAAATCAAAGAAACAAAAGATACATGCTCCTCTAATCGCGGCCCAAATGTGTCACAAGCAGATTCTTTTGACTTCGAACCACTTAAACCCAAGTAGCACTTAACTCGCTCTTTCCCCTTAGGAGTGAAGGTAAGTCAGCCTAACCCTCACACACACACCCAAGAGAGAGAGAGAACACTTGGAGAAGAAGTAGAACCTTGTATTGCTTATTCTTCTTTCCTTGATGATTACAAATGAGCACCCTTGGCTCCTATTTATAGGCAAGGCTTATACAAGAATTCTCTAGAATTGGAGGCTTCTAGAAGTTCCCGTATATTCATCCCTAAATATCGTATTCTAGAATCCTCTACGAATCTTCTATGGAATATCCCTCTAGGAAATATCCCTCTAGGAATCTTCTATGAAATATCCCTCTAGGAAAATCTTATAGGGAATATCCCTCTTTACATGGTATTTAAAATATTATCTTAAACCACTCTATCACATGGGATGAGGCCAAATGAGCCCAAGTGCACCAAGATAGAGCGGTTTGTGACATTCTCCACCACTTATCGAAGCGATGCCCTCATCGCTGAGTTTTCTCCCGATGGAACTTCTCGATCAAGTCCTCGAACTGTCAAAGAGCTCGTGTCGGTTCTCAACTGCTCTCACTATCTGGCAATCCCTTCCACTTCACAAAGTATTCCAACCCCGGGTGATTGTTTGCTTCATGAACCGTCCTGTCCGCTATGATCTCCTCTGCTACCTTGTCGAACTCCATGCGAATTCCTGCTGATGCTCGATTGGAATTCCCACGATCCGGATCTTCCGTGCTCTTATAGTAAGGTTTTAACATGCTCACATGAAAGACCGGATGATACTTTACCGTTGGGGAAAGTTGTACCCTGTAGGCTACATTCCCCAGTCTTTTCTCAATAGAAAATGGGCCTTCATACTTCCTTATCAAGCTCTTGTGTAGTCCCTTATGCTGATCCAAAGTAGAAAGCTTGACAAGGACTAGGTCACCAACCTGATATGCCTCCTCTTCTTATCAGCCCATTTCTTCGTCCTTTTGGCCGCCTTGTTTAGACACGAAGCCAACTCGTTCTGCTCTTGCCACCCCTTGGCAAATTTATAGGCAGTCAGACTACATCCCTTATAGCCTGTAGCAATAGGGTTAGGAGTGAGCGGCTACTGTCCAGTGACGAACTCGAACGGACTCCTTCCGGTAGACTCACTCCTTTGTAGGTTGTAAGAGAATTGGGCTATGTTCAGAAGTTTTGGCCAATCTTGCTGGTTGGCACTCACATAGTGCCTCAGGTATACCTCCAACAAGCCATTCACCCGCTCTGTTTGGCCATCTGTTTGAGGATGGAAGCTAGTGGAGAAGTTTAAGTCCGACCCCATGAACTTGAAGAGCTCCGTCCAGAACCTGCGTGTTAAGCGGCCATCTCGATCACTTATGATCATCTTAGGCAAGCCCCAATACTTCACCACATGCTTCAAGAATAGTGGGGCTCCTAATTCGGCTGGACACTCCATACTTTAAGAATTAGTCGGCCACCACTATAATAATGTTGCAGCCCTCGGACTTGGGTAAGCCCATGATGAAGTCCATGGAGATGCTTTCCTAAGGTCGCTCTAGAATTGGTAGTGGTTCCAGCAATCCAGCCGGTACCCTTTGCTCTGTCTTATCTTATTGGCACACAAGACAAGTCTTCACATAGGTCTCAACATCATCCCTCATGCAAGGCCAATAATAAGTTTCTTCTACAAAGGCTAGAGTACGGTGCACATCTGGATGTCCCGCCCACTGCGAGTCATGGCACTCCTTGAGAAGCTCCCTCCTTAGGCTCCCGAACAGCGGCATGTACAACTGCCTCCCCTTTGTATAAAGCAGATCTCCTTCCAGTCAGAATCTTCGAGTCTTACCTTCCTTAGCATACTCCATCATGTTCTTGGCCGTAGGGTCATGAGCCAAGCCTTCTTTAATGCGATCAAGTAAGGGAGTCTGAGGATGACTCAGCATAGCGGCAAACTCAGCCTTCCGACTTAGTGTATCTGCTACTAAGTTGATTCTTCCTGGCTTGTACTCGAGCATATATTCAAACTCGGTTAGGAAGTCTTGCCATCGCGCCTGCTTGGGAGACAACTTCTTTTGGGTCTGGAAGTAGCTTGTGGTCACATTGTCCGTCTTCACCATGAACCTCGAGCCAAGTAAGAAGTGCCTCCATACTCGAAGACAGTGAACCACAACTGTCATCTCCTTCTCTTGTACGGTATACCGCCTCTCGGTATCATTAAGCTTTTAGTTCGCATAGGCCACAGGGTGTCCTTCCTGCATTAACACCCCTCCAATTGCGAAGTCACTCTGTTAGTGTGCACTCCATATGGCTTGCTGAAGTCAGATAGGGCGAGAACTGGCTCCTCGATCATAGCTCTCTTCAAAGCCTCAAATGCCTCCTGGCACTTCGAATTCCAATCCCAAACTCGGTTCTTCTTCAGCAAGTCCGTGAGTGGAGCAGCTATCGCCGAATAGCTCTTAATGAACCTCCGATAGTAGTTCACCAAACCAAGGAAAGATCGCAGCTCCATCACCTTGGTGGGAGGTTCCCACTCCAATATAGCATGGATCTTGGCTTGATCCATCCGAATCTTGCCTCTTCTATTGGTGTGGTCGAGGAACATCACTTCCTCTTGTGCGAATGAGCACTTCTCCCTTTTCATATAAAGCTCGTTGCTTCTGAGGGCCTGGAACACTTGCCTCAAGTGCTCCACATGCTCGTCCATGGTTTGACTATACATTACAATATCATTCAGGTAGACCACCACAAAATGGTTCAAGAAGGGCTCCAATACCTTATTCATCGTGCAGAATGTGGCCAGTGCATTGGTGAGACCAAATGGCATAACTAGGAACTCGTACGATCCGTACCTAGTCACATACGCGGTCTTCGATTCATCTCCTTCCGCAATCCACACTTGATAATACCCCGAGCGTAAGTCAATCTTAGTAAGTATCTTGCTTGACCCAACCTGTCGAAGAAGTCCGCTATCAAAGGAATGGGGTACTTGTTTTTCACTGTGATCTTGTCTAGCGCTCGGTAGTCGATGCAAAACCGCAACGAACCATCATGCTTCTTCTGGAAGAGCATTGGGGCACCATAGGGAGCCTTTAACGGACGAATATATCTGGCATCTAACAACTCCTTTAGCTGCTTCCGAAGTTCTTCCAATTCTGGTGGCGCCATGCAATAAGGACCCATGGCCAGAGGTCGAGTTCCTGACTCGAGCTCAATTTTGTGGTCCACCTCTCTCCTAGGTGGAAGCTTGCTTGGCAACTTGGCGGGCATGATGTCCTGGTAGGCTTCCAAGACGCCTCGGATCTCCTTGGGCACGTCCTCTCCTTCCTTTGAGCCTTCCCCACCGTAATGGTAGCAAGAAAGATCGGCTCATGACGTCGCACTCCCTTGGATATTTGTAATACCGAGTGCATTTTGGATGATACATTCTTCCACTTGATCTGAACTGTGCACGTCTTCCCCTCAAGGATGCACATATTGTTGGTGTAGGGAACCAACACGACCTTCACTTTATCCAAGAACTCAAAGCCAAGCACCAAAATAGAAGTCGTCCATAGTCACGACTGTTAGGTTCTCCTGGCCATGCCACTCTCCTATGCTCACATCTACCTTGCGAGCTACGCCATCAATAGGAGTGGGACTAGAGTTGATGACCTTAATGGTGCCTCCTCCCTTAGAGATCTTAAGGCCCAGCTTGCTAGCAACATCGGTTGAAACTAAAAGATGAGAAGCACTAGTATCTAGAACGGCCTTGAAGGTCTTACTGGAAATGGTTGTCTCGACGATCATTGCCCCTCGAGGCCTTTCATCCACCTTTGCCTTTATCACATTTAGGTGACGAAGTGAGTAGAGCCTAGTCTCCTCCAGTTGCTTCTCTTCTTCCCTTTGGACAAGAGCAGCGAGATTAGCCCTCTTGGGATAGTCCATGGCTTTGTGGGATTCTCCGCAAAAGTAGCATGCTAACTTCTTCGAACGATCGCTTCCTCCATTGGTGTTACTGCGGAACTTTTCCTTCTCAAATGCCGACTTAGGTAGGAATTCTTTAGCTGGTTTCTCCCTTTCTCCTCCACCTTTAGCAGGCTTGCTCCTTTTGTCTTTCGGTTTGGATGAATCTCCTCTCCTCTTGAACTCGATAAGAGACTCGGTCACTTGCATGGCTTGGGTAAGAGTTTGGATCCCTCGCCTTTGTAGTTACATCTTGGCCCACCCAGCGAGGCCATCCATGAACGAAAATTGAGAGTCCTTCTCGCCCATGTCGAGGATCTTCAATAGCAACTCTGAAAATTCTTTTACATAATCATGAATTGAACCTTTCTGAGTAAGGCGTTGGAGTTTACCTCAGGCCTCATCCTCAGCATTCTCCGGATAGAACTGCCGCTTAAGATCCGCCTTGAACTCTTCCCATGTGTTGATGGAACTTGTTCCCTTCTTATCTTTACATCGCCTATGCCACTACAACGTAGCAATGTCTTCTAGGTAAATAGGCACAACTTGAATCTTGGAGGCATCATCTCAAAATCTGACAGCATTGAAATAGACTTCCATGCTCCAAAGGAAGTTATCAATCTCACGAGCATTCAGAGACCCCTTGTAAGGCTTGGGCTTGGGCACATCTTTAGCCATAAAAGGATGTGACACCATACCTCGAGTTGCCAATGCAACATCGTGTTGGTCGATCCTCTCCTTAAGCTCGGCCAACTCCTTCAAGAGTACCTCCACGTGGTTCTGCAGATAAATTGGAGTTTTTCAATAGCTGGCTTTAAACAAGTTGTAAATTAAGGCTTTCCGCTGTAAATCAAGTCCTATTAGATTGCGGACTCTGATTTAGGAAACTTTTTCAGCCTCTGATTGCTTAGATTTTTACTCCAGATTGGAAATTTTAATCCTAATCCTTGTTGCAATCGGAAACAGGAACGGGCTATAAAAAGGAGCATTGACGTGTTCTAATTGTTCAACCTGAGCTTGCTTCCTTCTCTCTTCTCTTCTTTCCCTGTCCGTGGAGCCATGGAGCGAGTCCTATCTGTAGACATTCTCAACACGAGAGTCAACATGCGAGCAGAGCCAATGGCGGTACAAGGCATTGCTTACTTCAATTTCATCGCAAGGGCGACGCCTGACAGCCCTCCAGTGCGCATCTCCTTCAGTTTTCACCAGGACAGTTTACTCGTAGAACTTCCTCGTCTTCAGAGGGTTGCTCGCATGCTATCTCCTATCTGCAGGGGGAACATCGACGATTCTGTTTCCTATCTGAGCTTGCGAGATCATCTCTCTGATTTCTTCCATCAGACTATACAACAACGCGATGGCTCAGGGGTCAGATTCTACATACATCTCTTCTTCCAGACAAAGATGGAGCATTGATACTAACGTCAGAGAAGAGATGATTCAGTGAATGTTTACATAGATAGGGACTTCATTTTGTAACTTAATTTGGGTGTTCAACCTTTTCAAGCATTGCTATTGTTATCTTCATATGAAGCATTAATTCACTCAATGTTGTCTCAATTTTTTTTTTGTTTTTTATTTTATGTTTCACAGCAAATATTTATTATAATCCAGGCATTCAAAGATTCAATATTCGTTTCTTGTGAAAATGAATGTGATTTGTGACTCAGAACGATCAATCAATTTCAAGTAAAGCAATTGAGTTGGAGATGCACAAAGGGAGGATGGGTAATTGTGGTTGTTTTTGTTGTGCATGATGCATTAGTAACAATTCTAATAATATTATAAGTTTGCTCTCACACTAATATAGACACGCAACACTCAAAAATAAAAGAAAAAAATTGAAAGAAAAGAAAGAGAATCAGAAACAAAGAAAATAAGTATTTACCCAGGCCCGACGGCACTCATGTCCTCTCCTCTCTCGGTCTCAACTTACCAGGAAATTTATTTGTTAAAATAATTCACGTTTTGATTACGTGAACAAATAAGAATGATTACCACATCAATTATCTGTCAATTTGTGATTAATGTTTTCCTTTTCTCTTTCCTATCATTGCTTCATCATTCATCTCTTCCATCCGAATTTATCATACATCATGCAATTAGTAAATAACATCTGTACCTAAAGAAATTCAATACCAAGAGGAAGTCGGAGAAACTAGTATTTATATTGATATCCACTTAAGTTTTATTGTAGCGAAATAGTTATTGTGACATGGGAATTAAATGTTTTAAAATTTATTATAATTGTTTAAATTTGGCCCCTTGATAGTTCGATTCTACATACTTACTGATTACTCTCTTTTCTAATCTGACCACGCACGGTTTGCCTCGGATGTGGCTCGATCTGATTACTTTTTTTTTTTTGAATCTGGTCATCTGAGGTTGGATGTTGTTGTCCTTCCCGCCTCATATTTGAATCTTGTTAATAATCTTGTTATATTATTGACTTTTGCTTTTGTGTAATTCGGTTGTCCATGCACTTCGGGTATCGGTGTAGTTTAATTTTATAACTACTAGTTTTATGCAATAGATACCCTAAAAAACGTTTTATGCAATAGAACAGTGGTAAAGAGATTTCGATTTTGACAACAAATTCTTCTTCGTAAAAAGAAAATTATTATTGCTATTGTTAATGTAGTGGTAAAAAATTAACCCTCATTAAGATCAGGACACGTGTCCAGCCTTCCACAACATCAGCAGACTGTAGAGTTCAGCGCAACGCCTCTGCTGTATCCAGCCTTCCCGGAGCGACCTTCCATCTTGCAGGAATTCCCTTCCCGGGACCTCATTTCCCTCTTCCAGGACCCCTGCCTCTTCGGAGCCCTCTGAAGTTCAAAAATCTCCAACTCCAACTTGAAGTTCTAACAACATATCTTCCTTGATCACCGCCAACAGTTATGCAACATTTTCCTCCCACGTTTATAACGTATAACGCCTCCATTAGTGCAGACAATTATAGATAGTAGCAAATTCCTCAGCATGTGATCTCAACCGGTCCAGAGACTATCACAACCATTACAACAGTATCCCGCATGTTTTGATCGTGTAGTTACAATTACCCACCAGCTCAGCACAGTTCAGTACATATACTCTTTTTCCTCCAACTAGAAGGGGAGAAAAAAAACCATAACCCTGGATACACCTGTAAACACTCCATCCATCCTTCATACAAGGATCCCTGTAATCATATGGATACAATGGATCTCCCCCCCGCTTCCCATGGTTTTTCTCATTTTGGATTTCCACATGAAATCTTGGAGTTTGCATAGTGTTTTCTTTGGGCACTATTTCCCCAATTTGATATTTTGTTTATGGTGAGTGATTGACCAACTAATTGACCACGTAGGGAAATACCCACCATAAGTTGGTGCTTTCATTGAGAGTTGAGTCTACCCTCAAGATCTCCTTCCTAACAATCCATCCCCCCTCTAGAGCCTTTCTCAAATAGCCTCACCACTAGTGCAGATGACCTCGAGGAAATAAACCACCCAGAATGGTGCCCTATCGAAGGGAAAATCCATTGCTACTGCAGGGGACATGATTCCCCAACACAGCAACGATCGCCAGCCATCGGCAGAAGACAGTGGCTCCCCTCCCCTCAGGGGGCAGCCAACGAAGCGCGAGCATTATCGCTGTACGAGGGCCAGATTCTTCAGATGCTCACCGACATGAAAGAGCAAATGAAGGAGCAATAACCCCGATCAAATCGCGAGAAGGAGGCACTGAAGCAGACCAATGCTCAACTCCAAGAATAGCTCACCACTCTCCAGAGAAGTCTGGTCTAAGTTCAACCAGAGGACCAATCTCGTGCTGGGGAGACTCAGGGCAGCGAGCCCACTAGTCTGTGGTGGCTTATAGCGGCCTATACTAATCTCCCCTTGCACGAGGATGACACCGAAACTGACTCACCTCTTTCTCTGGGAATAAGTCAGCACGATCGTTCATGGAGGACGATCAAGGACTTTCCCAATACCCAAAACCCTCAACGAACTGGTCCAGAGGAGAATCGAGGAGGCAAAACTGCAGCTCCAGGTAATCAGAAATAGTTTGTGATTGAGATTAAATCGGCACAGAAAATATAGAATTTAAGAAATAAATAATAGAAGTGCAAGGTTATCAAATTTACCACGATAGCAAGTGGCTATGTGGGTTGTGATCCACAAGGAGGGACTTGCGATGGAAGTGTGTTGCAAGTTCTCTTTTAATTCACTTAAAATGATTAAAAGTTCTTCTCTTATTCTCGTAAAGAAAAGAAAAAAGAATTTATTGTTAAGTTAAGAAGAAAGTGAAAGATTGAGAAGGTGAAGAAAATAAAAAATGAGTTTATACAAAGAAAGTAGTAAAGAGTCGAGAGTTTTGATTGTTGGTGATCTAAACTAAAGGATTAAAAGAAAAGAAGAAAAATCCTAAAAATACTTACTTACCTCTTCGGCTTCTGCTTACCTTTGATCCGTATCGATGATGTATCTTGGCTTGAAGGCGATTGAAGCATGACATATAAGATCTTCCCCATTTCTGCTCTAAAGGTGCAAGCTACACTAACATAGAAATGGCTATCCATCACCATAGGCCATCAACGACACTTGCTATGGTAAAGCAAATTTCAGACTATTGGAGTCATTTGGATTTACAAACATAGAAGAGGAAAGTAGAAGAAGAACATAAAAACATAACTTCAATTCAATAAAGTAAAAATGGAAGAAAAGAAGAACAACTCACACCGGTGTCACCCTCAGTACAAACTTCACTCTCATTCCTCCATAAAACTCTTCTCTACTCTCAATTACATAAAGAAAAATGAAAATTACATAAAAGAAAAGTAAAAACCTAAGTTACAAACTAAAGTACAACCTAGCCTATATCGTTCCCCCTGTACTGAGAATTTACAGGTATTTATAGCAAAATATGAAAGGGGGAGAGCGTCTGAAGATAGGGGGAGCAAACACTCTCCTATATCTAACCAAACGACAGCAGAAACACGGCCAAAGCTGTGTTTCCACGGCAGGGATCTGGCCCATTAGCCAGATCCCAGGGGGCGTTCTCCATTAATCTCTTATGCGTTTATATCTTCTATTAGATTTTTCGTTTGAGCTCTGATTTTACCATTATCCCTTTGATTCTCCCAGTTAACACAATAAATCCAACTAAGTTCAAATTAATTGGGGAATATTTGTAATTATATTATCTAATCTCCATTAATCTGTACCTACAAAAATCAGACATGAAGATAATTAAATAGCAGGGATTATTACTAAATAAGTATAGGAATATACTAAGAATATGTGTATGATCATCACCCCCTACACCTGTCTTTTGCTCATCCTCGAGCAAAGCAAATAAAAAGTAAAAATAGAGATAACTTAATCTAACTCACTTTCGTAGAAATCACGATTACACTTAGCATGTGTAACAAGCCGTTAAACCTCTAGGTTACCCCTAGAGGATGAGTTTTGTCTCGTGAGTATTTTCAGTAGATTATACCCACAAATTCATAAAGAAAGAGAAACAAAGTGTTAGTATATTCAAAAAGTATTTAAAAAAAAGAAAGAAAATATTTGAAGTATCATTGTAAGAGTTTAAGTAATTTATAAGTTATAAGAATACCTAACTATTCATTTCTAAACTTAGTCTCTATTCAATAACTTGTTGTAAATTAAGGTAAGAGTCAAACTGTATTTCTCATCTAGTCTATTACTTTACCCTAAGTCATATGCACCTTCGTGGCCGTGAAATTTTGACTAGGGGTTCTTTAACACTAACTCTTATGTCTTATGTTTTTATATTTTTGGTAGTATTATTCCATATTTTTATCAGGCTTTTTAATCTGCCCATGTAACGAGCTTTAGTCGGTGACTCCCAAACCGAGCGGTCTTAGGGCACCAGGTGAGAAAACACCCCAAGGATTTAAGGACTCGAGCAAATAAGGCCACAAAACTAAGAATTTTATTTATTATATGGACCACTTTTAGGTGTGAATACATATGTTTTATGAGGTACAAATACCCAGCTTAATATAGGATTTTTGATATATAATTTTTCTTTTTTCTTTTATTTAATAAGGCATAAGAATTTTTGTTTTTGAACCCTAAGTGCGTAAGTGTATAAAGTATGCATATTTCATCCAGGTAAAGATCAAGACTAAATTACTTTTCTAATTTTTTTCTAACCTTAGAAGTCAAATAAATAATCTTATTTTGATCAAGTATAAAAAATCTGATTCTCTTATTCCTTAAAATTAGCTTAATTTCTCACAAAAAATAGGTCAAAATATTCTTCTCTTTTCAAAAAGTTTTTAAAAACAAAAAAATATTAATTTTTTAGATAAAAAGAAAACCTATGTTATGGTACACCCCTCCCCACACTTATCTCATGCATTGTCCTCAATGTATGAATGAATGCATAAATGTATGAAAAAGAAGAAAGGGAAGAAAAATGTTACCTCAAGGTGGTGGTTGGATTGGGCCAAGCGTTGCTACCGAATTAAGATAATGTGGTGGTTCACGGAACTCACCTTTATTGACCTCTTTTCTATTTACATATTTACAATCCCTAATATGTATAGGATCATGAAAGATCCTATCATGAAAATTATTTCCTTTACATGACCAGTCTTGAAAAATTATCACAAAGTCATCATGATCTATACCTATGTCCAACAAAAGAATGTGACTTAGTGGAATGCTTGACTTGAGCTCAAGACTGATAGGTTCAGGAACTATTACTAACTCGAGAAAATCAAGTGTAGGTTCGAGAGTCGGTATTGGTGCAGTAATTGAGTCCAAAACAAAAAAATTAAAATTTACATTCTCTTCCCATTAATGGAATGTAACTATTCATAATAGGTGGTTTAGTTTCAATATCTATGGATACGGGAATCAATGTCAGCTTGAGAAATGAGTTCATATCAGTTAGGGATATCAGAGTCAATATAGATTAAAAAATAGGAACTGAATCACAAGGTTGGGGATCGGGTTCACATTTATAATCAAGTTTAATCTCATTGAATGAAAAACTTACCAATTTATCAAAAGATTGGTATTGACCAAGTTCAAGATGTTGTGGTGAAATTGAATTTGGTTAAAGTCTCCACGATACCATGATTCTTGGTTCTATCAATATAGCTAGGGGAATTGGGAATAGTCGAAGATATGTTAGGTATAGTTTCCTCATTCCTATCTTTCACTATGTTGATCAAATGACTCATTGTACTTCTAGCCTTTTGATAGATTATAAAAAGTCATTTTCGAATTGAATCAGGCTTTTCATACTCCCATCTAAGTACATAGGTAGTGAACTTGAAAAATAGAGTAAGGATCTTGGATTTGGAATTCTTGTGAAAATTGTGAGTCCATCATTTTCAGTTTTTCTTCTTGGGACTCAATCATGGCTTTTATACTCTTAGTCGCCTCAAAATTTTCTTCTATGAGTTGATCATGACTAGGAAAATTTGAAGCTTAATGTTAGAATAGTGGTTGATAATACGACTTGGGGAAGTTGTATCCCCATTGACTCTGTAAAGAGTAGTGATGATTTTTCAGTCTTATTTTTAATATTGAGTCCGGGGAAAATATTGATTCGGATAAGAACAATCTGGCATACTTGGTTGGTTAAAGTCATGATATGCTGAGTTGGTAATATCCGAGTCAAAAGAGGTCGGGGTGAAGTATGAATCACTATATGCATAGGAATAATTGTGATTATAATCCATATCACCAAAATGTCATAGATAAAAAAAAAACAAGCAAACAAACAAATAAACAAATAATAAAAAAAATCCTTCCTAAGTTAGGTAAACCTTAGACCTAGACGACTCCTAACTGGTTAAACTGTCCACGAGAGTATATTGCAGAATCTGACCACAAGTTAATTGACCAGGTAGGGATAAGACCAACGAGAGGTATTCGTGCCTAAACAACGAGCCTAATTATGCCAAACAACTGTTCTTCGAGATTTTGCCTCTTAATCCCCAACTTTTGACACTGATTTGATAAGAGTCAAATTCTAATCAAATCCCCCTTAGGTCAGTCTCCTATTGAGTCCGACATGTCCAGAGGACCAACATCTACTAAGTTTTAAGTTAGGCTTGGGTTAGTGAGTGAGGAGATTGTTTGTAGGCTAAGGGAGAGTAATGACTTTCCCACCTTATCTTGTTTAAGGATGTGCCCTTAATCGTATTCGTGCAAGTGTACAAGTATATAGAAAAAGCAACACTTTAAGCAATATATATCACTCAAAATATGTTTCCTAAACTCTATGCTATGCACACGTATCTTGGCTCCAGTACTCTTCAACAATAAATAGAAAATGTAACAAAATAGACAATGCCAAAATGCAAAGTCTAAACTATTTTTAACATTTACAATTAACTTTTTACTGTTGAGTTAGACAGTATGTGCAGAGTATATTAAATGAGAAACTAAAGCATGCAGAAGTTAAATAATTGAAGTTTAATCACCCTGCAAAAAAGCTGGGTAAGTAGTCCTCTCAGATTGCCACGTTTGTGTAACAATACTGAGGTCTTCTGGGCTCTGCTTTTTAGAGCAGAGTCCAGGGACACTTATATGTCCAACTGCAGCTCTTTTTTCCTTGATATCATTCACTGCACACCAAGAACGTGAAGAAAGTTAACCAGTAAAGTAAATAAAAAGAGAGTTACTTACCGTCCCTCCCTGGCAATGGCGCCAAAATTTTGATTGAGATTAAACCTGCACAGAAAATATAGAATTTTAGAAATGAAGAATAGAAGTGCAAGATTCTCAATTCTACAGCGATAGCAAGCGGCTATGCTAGTCGTGATCCACAAGGAGGGACTTGCGATGGAAGTATGTTGTAATTTCTCTTTTAATTCACTTAAAATGATTAAAAGTTCTTCTCTTGTTCTTGTAAAAAAGAAAAAAGAATCTATTTTTAAGTTAAGAAGAAAGTGAAAGATAGAGAAGGTGGAGAAAATGGAAAATGAGTTTATACAAAGAAAGTAGAAATAATTGAGAGTTGTGATTAGTGGTGATCTAAACTAAAGGATTAAAAGAAAAGAAGAAAACCCTAAAAACACTTACTTTTCTCTTCGGTGCCTGCTTATCTTTGATCCGTATCGATGATGTACCTTGGCTTGAAGGCGATCGAAACATGACATATATGATCTTCCCCATTCCCGTTCTAAACTACGAAATAAAGGTGCATGCTATACTAACATAGAAATGGCTATCCATCAACATAGGCCATCAACGATACTTGTTAGGGCAAGGCAATTTCGAGGCTATTGGAGTCATTTGGATTTACAAATATAGAAGAGGAAAGTAGAAGAAGAAGAACATAAAAACGTAATTTCGATTCAATAAAATAAAAATGGAAGAAAGAAGAACAACTTACACCGGTGTCACCCTCAGTACAAGTTTCACTCTTATTCCTCTATGAAACTCTTCTCTAGTCACAGTTACATTAAGAAAAATGAAAATTATATAAAAAAAATAAAAACCTAAGTTACAAAGTAAAGTACAACCTAGCCTATGCTTTCTGCTGAATTGTTTTCCCTGTACTAAGAATTTACAGGTATTTATAGCAAAATATAGAAGGGGGAGAGTCTAAAGATAGGGGGAGCAAACACTCCCTCTTATCTAACAAAACGGCCGCAAAATTGTGGCTTTTGGCTTCATTTTCGTGGCAGGGATCTGGCCAATGGATCAGATCCCAGGGGGCGTTCCTCCGTTGATCTCTTATACGTGTATATCTTCTGTTAGATTTTCTGTTTGAGCATTGATTTTGCCATTATCCCCTTGAATCTCCTAGTTAACAAAATAAATCCAACTAAATCCAAATTATTTGGGGAATATTTGTAATTATCTTCTCTAATCTCCATTAATCTGCACCCGCAAAAATCATACATTAATTAAATTGCAGGGATTATTACTAAATAAGTATGGAAATGTAATAAGAATATGCCAAAATTGAAATCACACCTAGGGGGTTGAATAGGTGTAATGCTAATCAATAAACAAATGATGCACAAATTAAAAATGAGATGATGCAACGATCACTCAAAGAAAGATTAGAAGCCGTATACCCCGTGAAGGGCTCTGAACTTCTTCCTCGTGATTCCTCTAAATAAGAGTTTGAAGTGCGTAATGCAATCTTATTGTAAGAGTATAGATTGACAATATATGAATGAATGAATAGAAAGTAAAAGATACAAGTAAACCAATCACAAACATAGAGATTTGTTTCGAGGTTCGAGCACCCAGCTCTACGTCCCCGCCTTCACCCAGAAGGATTTACGATCCACTATAATTTTCACAAAGGATTACAATCACTAGGGAGTACCCAACTCTTTAATCACACTCCTCTAGTTCAGAGGTAGTGTAGCCACAAGTACAATAATCACTTGGTGATCAAAAGACCACAAACTCTCTCTTGAAAACACTTCTTTACAAATATCCTAGAGAATAATATATAAGATTGAAGCTCAAGATTTTGTAAGTGAAATTTAAAAATAGAAGAGAGATTTTAAGAACCAAAAACTTAAAGAAGCTTTTTGAAAATAAAAGCACAAAATGAAACAAAAACTTTTTCTCAAGTAAGCACAAAACTTTGAATCTTTCAAATTATTGTTGTGAAAACCTCTACCCTAATGACCCTTTTATACAGGATTTAGGAAGAGTAAATATAGAAAACTTTTACCTTAATATAAGGGGAAGAAATTGACCCTCTAATACAGCTAACTACGTTTTTTAAACTTAAACACGTTTTAAAAACATATTAAAAATCAGCCTCCAGAAAATTAGCTATTACTGCCAATCTGGCAGATTGGTTAACTTTGAGTACATTTTTCAGGCTGTAAACGTCCGAATTAAGAAATAGTTATATAGAAATAAATTGTAAAGCTTTAAGTCATCTTTTTAATGCAACTAGAATCAACTCAAAATAATTTTAGATTAGAAAGTTATCAATAAAATACTGACAGGTGTCAAATCAGAAACTGTAAACTGTTTTCAAAATAAGAATAGAGTTCAACCAAATTTTTAACATCTTTAACTTTTGAATCTGAAAATGATTATTGAATAAGAAATTTAGATCTGAAAGTTATATTTGAAATGCAAGTTAAATAATTTTATTTGAATATAAGAATAAAAAATTATGATAGAAAAAGTAAAAGGGTGTCAACCAGATCAGCAGAACTAAAACTGGTTCAAATTCAAAACCCGATATATGTACTTGACATCCAAAATCGGTTAAACCAAAAACCAAACATATTGAATTTGTGTGTGTGTATTTGAGCTTCAAACGTATATACTATTCTTTAACAAAACAAACTATATGAGTCTATAAGCAGGAGTCTCTGATAGTTGATGTTGAGTAACGTTTGAGTTAGACCCTAATATCCCATGCTTAAGAACTCTTGAGCCATCATTATCTGTATTAACCTGAAATTTATTCTTGAACTTCTATTAGTACCAAATAGCTTTTATATGGTTTGTTATCATCAAAACACATAACCCAGAGATTATAACCTTCTGGCTAACAATCTCTCCCTTTTTGATGATGACAAAACATATAAACTGTAAAACAACTCGCCGTCAAATGATGCTCTATTATCAAGTATAAAACATGAAACATGAACATAAAAAAAATATATATGAGATAAACATGTACAACACATGAAATCAAAACATGAAACCATAAATACTTCTCCCCCTTTTTGTCATACATCAAAAAGGGTTAGGAAACAACCAATAAACAATATATGCATAAACTAGATATAAACATGCATATATGCATACATAAACTCAAATATCTCTTCCCTTTTTTGTCAATTCATCAACAAAGGGGCTAAGGAAAAAATAATCAATTGTCATATCATCAAATCTTAAAGACCAAAACTTAAGTTTTTTATACCAATTTAAAAATTTTGATAAACATATTGATACCAATTAAAAAATATTGATACTAATTAAAAAAAGTTTGATAAAAATATTGATACCAATTAAAAAATATTGATACCAATTGAAGGTAAAAACTAAAATTTTGGATAAACACTAAAGTCATTTTGCAATAAGGATACCAAATAGAGAATAATACTAATTTAAGATCATTGAAAATGTTAGCATATATCAAACCTAAGTATTTTACATCATAAATGGTGGGAGTAAGATACCACTTTGAAAATAAAACTGATACAAATTGAAAATATAACCAATACCAATTTTACATAAAACTGATTTAAAAATAAGAATTTTCTCCCCCTTTATGGAATACTAAAAGAAATAATCAATAAGTTTGTAATAGATACTAATTAAAAATAATTGACATGATGAACTAAATCAAGCTTAGCAAACATAATTTGTGCTTTTTCAAAAAAATGTAAAGACATGTGAAACAAGCACAATCAAATCATATATATGTATGTATGGATATACGAATTGAAATATGAGGCATACATATATAGAAAACACATATGAGTATACAAATATATGAAATATCAATTTTGATACCAATCGAAATATAATGAGGATCAAGTGTACAACTCACACCTACCACCCTTATCATGCACAAGTTTAAAAGATATTCAAGAAGGGTATACAAAGTATGGTCGCCCATACAACCGCCTTTTAAAAGTAGGGGTTTTCAAAAATAGGATTTGAGAATATGTTATCATAGTTGAAAACTCTACCAATTGAAGAATACGAAACTAGTTTAAAAGATAAATTTGAAAAATAGTATGAAATCCTTCAAAATATGAAACCCAATCATACATCCCATGAAGACATGAAAATCACATAATAATTGACACTCAAAGTCTATAAAGCACATATATGCTCTTGAAACAAAAATCACGAGTAAACACAAACATAGAGTGTAAAGAGTCATGTGAAAAACATAGTCATGAAAATAGGCATTGAAGCTCATATAAAATTCCTTTACAAACATGAAACACATAAAAATTTTAATTTTCATCAAAACAAAACAAACTTCAAGATATATGTATGTTTTGTATAAACTAAAGTATACATACAAATTCAAACATAAACGAGTCTACAACAGTATATTGCATGAAGGCAAGTGTCTCAAGGATGTACATGTATATCTTGAAAAACACCTAGAGGGGGGGTGAATAGGTGTAATTGCTAATCTAACAATTTTTTTAAAATTAAGATGGATGAATGATGCAACGATCTCTCAAAACAAGACTAAGAGCCAAATACCCCGTGAGAGGTTCTGAACTCCTTCCTCCCAATTCCCCTTGAATGGGTTAGCAATGCAACCTTGTTGTATGAATATGATCGATCAAGGCAAAGTATGATGAATGAATAGTGAGATGCACACAATATATCACAAGCTTGAAATAATAGCACAAGGTAAGAAACAAGATCTCAAGCAAATAAGTAAAAGCACTATAGTGCAAGAGAAATTAAAACAAGAATAGACACAAAGCAATCGCAAACACAAGTAATTTGTTTCGAGGTTCGAGCCACCGCTCTACTCCCCGCCTTCACCTCCGTGAAGGGTTTCCACTATCCACCGAGGATGATTACAATGGTATACCGAAGACCCGAGCACCGAGCTCCACCAAGTACAATGACCTCTACCGAAGAGGTGTCTCCACAAGAACAAGATGAGGAACAAGTAACAAAGGTGATCACAACAAGATCACTAAACTCTTTTACAATGTCTCACTCTTTTTACAACTTCACTATAGAATGAGTTAGGGATTTTGGCTCTATGAAGTGTGGTGAGAAAAACTCAGTTGTAGAATGATCTTTGCTAACAAAATACAACTACAAAACAAGCTCAAGAAAGATTTGGAAATGGAGAGCTTAAACACTTTTCTTTTCTCTTTGAAAACTTGAAAACTTTTGGGATTTTTCTTGGTGTTTTGAAAGAGAGACTTCTCCTCTATTTATAGGGAGAGAAATGGGTTTAAAACAATTTATTTAGACCTAATTTTCTCTGAAAACAAACTGAAAAACCCTGAAAAAGTCTGCCAAAAAGCAATCTGAAAAACAGATTTCAGAATTGCACAAAAGAGGAAAGAGCCGTTGGGGCTGCGCAGGCTTGGCGGTCGACCGGTCCGGTCGATTGCCAGCTCAGCTGGCAAATAGCCGTTGGCTCTGGTCGACCGCTCTCTTAGAAGAAAACACAGTTTTCTTCGGGCGGTCGACCGGGGCGGTCGACCCAGAAAACCCGATAGCAACTGCAGTCAGTCGGTCGACCGGGGCGGTCGACCGACAGACGTGCACAAACGTGCACGTCCTGGCACTGGCGCCGGTCGACCGGGCCGGTCGGCCGGTCAGCCTGAAATAAGGAAAACATCAGGTTTTTGAGTTGGAAAAATTTTGTAAAAATTATTTTGAAATAGGTAAAGCTAAGTAACATGCTGAAAAGGGTATACATACATGATCTAAACATGATATTCATATTTGTAAGTCTTAGGGTCATGTATATATATACTAAGGCATGAAACATAAGTTTTGACATGAAAAACTTGAATACAAAGAAAAACGTGTGTGTGTATCCTAGAGCCAATATCCAAAACTCAAACTTTAACAATCTAATTCTTACATAGCTACTAAGTACTACAAGTGCTTCAAGAGGGCTTTTCACCATATGATCTTCAAAGCTTGATTCTTGAGCCCAATTTGAGTTGACTTGAGTCCTAAACACTTTCTTTTAGGGTATGAAACTTCTAGTTGAGTTAGAACCCTGAAACACACTTAAACAACAAACAATATTAGTACAAATAACTAATATGTTTTGTAATCATCAAAACACACTAAACACGGGTGATTGTAACCTTGGGCCAACAATCTCCCCCTTTTTGATGATGACAAAACATATAAGTTATTTAAACAAAAATGGAAGAAGAGCTTGGAAAGCTCCCCCTCAAATAATGCTTTGTATAAAGAATGACTATGAAAATGCTAAATACACAAGGCATGGAAAACACATAGTTTTGTCAAGAACTTAAATACAAAAAAGGGTTAACATAAAACAACAAACAAACTTAAACTTATACCTTTTTCTCCCCCTTAAACTTATACTTTTTCTCCCCCTTTTTGTCATACATCAAAAAGGGTTAAACAAAACAAAAACAAAGGAAATTTTTCTTTAAGAATCCATAATGCAAACATTCAACTCACCACAAATAAAAGAAAATCTAGCATAATCTAGAGGTTTAGTAAAAATATCGGCAAGTTGAAAATCGGTAGAAACATAATCAATATCAATATCACCTTTCTTATAATGATCTCTAAGAAAGTGATACCTAATGTCAATGTTTGGTTTTACTATATTGATTTGCATTCTTTGTCATGTGAATAGTACTAGTATTATCACAAAATATTTTAACATGATCAAAGTGTAAATCATAGTCGAGGAGAGTATGTTTCATCTAAAGAACTTGTGCACAACAAGCTCCGGCTGCAACATACTCCGCCTCGGCGGTTGATAGGGCTACCGAATTTTGCTTTTGGAAGACCAAGATACAAGACAATTACCTAGGAATTGACATGTTCCACTTGTGCTCTTCCTATTTACCCTACAATCCGCATAGTCGGCATCCGAAAAACTCTTCATTTCAAATAATCCGATTTTTGGATACCACAAACCCATTTCAATAGTGCCCTTAAGGTATCTAATTATGCGTTTAACCGCAATTAGGTGAGATTCTTTAGGACAAGATTGAAAACGAGCACAAAGACAAACGGAAAATATAATATCCGGCCTACTAGCCGTCAAATACAATAAACTACCTATCATGCTTCTATAAAGTTTAATGTCTACACTTTTACCTTGTTCATCCTTATCAAGCTTTGTAGTGGTTGCCATGGGAGTTTTTGCTCACTTTAGATCCTTCAAGCCCGAACCTTTTGATTAGTTCCTTTGTGTACTTGGCTTGATTGATGAAGATCCCATCCTTCCTTTGCTTGATTTGGAGTCCAAGGAAATAGTTGAGCTCCCCCATCATAGACATTTCAAATTCATCCTTCATGCATGATTCAAAAGCTTGGCAAAGAGATTTATTAGTAGATCCAAAAATAATATCATCAACATATATTTGCACAATAAGAATATCATTTTTAACATGTTTTGTAAATAATGTGGTGTCAATTTTACCTTTCTTAAAACCATTTGAAATTAAAAATGAAGAAAGTCTTTCATACCAAGCCCTAGGGGCTTGTTTTAAACCATAAAGAGCTTTATCTAATTTAAATACAAAATCTGGATGTGTAGGATCAACAAACCCGGGGGGTTGTTCAACATACACTTCCTCTTCAATAAAACCATTTAGAAAAGCACTTTTAATATCCATTTGAAATAATTTAAAATCTTTATATGAGGCAAATGCTAGTGTCATCCGTATGGCTTCAAGCCGTGCTACGGGTGCAAAGGTTTCTTCAAAATCGATTCCTTTGATTTGAGTGTAACCTTGGGCCACTAACCTAGCTTTGTTTCTAACTACATTACCCGATTCATCCAACTTGTTCTTAAAGATCCACTTAGTACCAATTGTTGGTCTATCGTGGGGCCTAGGAACAAGGTGCCAAACTTGGTTGCGCTCAAATTGATTGAGCTCCTCTTGCATGGCTAGCAACCAATATGAATCGGCCTCGGCTTCGAGGACATTTTGGGTTCAATATGAGAAATAAATGCATAATGACCACAATAATCATGAAGTTTAGAGCGAGTGGTTACCCCTTTTGATACTTCACCTATGACGAGGTCCTTGGGATGATGAGGATTGTATCTCCAATCCTTTGGAAGTTGTTGAGTAGGCTCCACTTCATTTGATTGATTTTCATTTCCTTGAGCCTCTTCTACTTTAGCTTCACTTCCTTCATCATCCTTTGGCTTGTCTCCCATAGAAGGTGTATCCTCCAAGGTCACTTTCTCCAAGCCTTCATGCAATGCATCTATTTCTACAACATTCTTAACAAACAAGTTAGATTCCTCAAACTTAACATGTATAGATTCCTCAATAGTCAAAGATGATCTATTGAAGACTCTATAAGCCTTACTAGTGTTAGAATAACCAACAAAAATAGCCTCATAAGATCTAGCATCAAATTTTCCTAAATTATCTTTTGTATTTAAAACAAAACATTTGCATCCAAAAACCTTGAAATAAGAAACATTTGGTTTTCTAGAAAAGTACATTTCAAAAGAAGTTTTTGAAGTATTTTTACACAAGAAAACACGATTTGATATATAGCATGATGTATGAACGGCCTCGGCCCACAAATAATGTGGTAGACCATATTCACTAAGCATTGTCCTAGCCATCTCTTGCAAAGTTCTATTTTTCCTCTCAACTACTCCATTTTGTTGTGGAGTTCTAGGACAAGATAGTTCATGCTTTATTCCATGTTCTTCACAAAAAGTGGTAAAGGGTAGGTTAATGAACTCACCTCCTCTATCACTTCTTATTCTTACTATTGAAGTATCTTTTTCCTTTTCAACTCTTTTCTTAAAGGCTTGAAAATGTGAAAAGGCTTGGCTTTTATGTTCAAGAAAGAAAACCCAAGTAACACGTGAATAGTCATCAACCAAAACAAATGTAAATCTACTTCCACTTAGACTTTTGGTTTTAGTAGGACCAAATAAATCCATATGGATTAACTCCAAAGGACGTGATGTCATGATATCCTTAATTGACTTGAAAGAAGACTTTGTTTGTTTCCCAAATTGACATGCGTCACAAACTCGGTCCTTTTCAAAGTTCAAACAAGGAATACCTTTCACCATCTCCTTTGTGTTAAGCCTAGATATATGGTCGAAAGAAATGTGGCCTAATCTTCTATGCCACAACCAAGAGTCATCATCGAGGGCTTTTAAACAAGTAATATTACAAGACATATTAACATATCTATCATATAAACATTACTTTCACGAAAACCGGAAAACACACAAGCATTGGAAGTTCTATCAATTACTTTACAAACTACATTATCAAAAATAACATCAAAACCTTTATCACAAAGTTGACTAACACTCAAGAGGTTATGCTTGAGGCCGTCAACTAAAACTACATTTTCAATTAAAGGGGATGTGCCAAGTTTTACATTACCAATACCGATGATTTTACCCTAGGCGTCATCTCTGAAGGTGACGGTGCCACCTTCATGGTATCTTAATAGGGTTGCAAAGTTATTGATATCCCAAGTCATGTGCCTTGAGCAACCACTATCAAGATACCACAATCCTCTACGTCGTTGGGCTTTGGAAGGTACCTACATCATTTAACAAATTCATTGACTTTGGTACCCAAAATTTCTTGGGTCCTTGAAAGTTAGTGTTTCGAACCCAAACATTATGACATGATGCACTTAGTCTATCATAGCAAAAATTAGCTAAGTGCCCTTTCCGCCCACAATGTGAACATGAGAACACTCTACCATACATGAATGCATGATGTGTGTGTGGAGTGTGAGCATGTTTTGGGGGTTTTCCATGATGTAAAGGTTGTGTGGTATGAACATGAGCATGAGCATGGTAAACATTTTTCTTAGGGACTTGTTTCTTAGAAAACATAGCCTCTAACTTTTTTTTGTTAAACTCACAATTTTTCAAAACAATTCCTAATGAGTCTATTCTTTCCTTAAGCATGGTAATCTCATTAGAATCAACTTGTGGGGACTTGCCTTTACATGAAATCTTATACTTGTCAAAATCTTTTTGGGTGGAAACAAGAGTGGAAAGTAATTCATCTTTTTCTTTAGAAACAGAAAAGACTTGATGATTAAGAGATTCATTTTTCTTTTTCATTTTTAGATACTTTTTCTTAAGAGAGTCATAGTTATGTGAAAGTTCTATAAATGCTTCTCCTAATTTATTCATGAAAAGTTCATCATCAAAAAGAGTGGAAGGGGTTACCTTGCTTGTGCTTTCATTGGCCATGAAGCACATGTTGGCGGTGTCGATCTCCTCTTCGGATTCGCTCTCGGAATCCCATGCTGCCTTCATTGCTTTCTTCTTGTGGGGCTTCTTGGATGTGGAGGGCTTCACCTTATCCGGACACTCCGCTACAATGTGTCCCGGCCTTTGACAATTGAAGCAAATAATCTTCCTTTCTTCTTTGCCTCCTTGCCATCTCTTTCTACCTTGGAACTTTGCCTTGTTGTACATTCTCCGAACATTTTTGACTAGAAGTGAGAGCTCTTCGTCATCTTCTTCTTCATCATCTTCGTCGGAGTGTGATGATTGACATTTGAAGGCAATAGTCTTCTTCTTGGAAGGAGCCATGTCCTCCTTGCTTTTCTTTCCATCTCATGGGTTTTGGGTTCCCAATGAGACCAATTAGCTCCATATCCTCCTTGTCATTGAGTTCCTTCAAGGTTGTAGCTTTTACTTCCCATGAAGGAGGAAGAGCCCGGATGATCTTTTCACCTTTGATCATTGTCTATAGCATCACCAAGAGAAGAAAGTCCATAGTGATCTTGGTAAATTTTGTAACCATATCATCTATGGTTTCATGTTCTTGCATGCTAAAGTTCTCATATTGGGACCGAAGAAGGTCTATCTTAGCCCTCTTCACTTGTGAGGTCCCTTCATGTGTAACTAGCAAATGTGTCCAAATTTCATATGCGAACTTGCAATGAATAACTTAGTTATATCATCATCATTAAGGGCTTGAAGGAGTGCATAATGAGCCCTAGCATTGGCATCAAACTCTTTGGTCTCAATTTCGGACCAAGTAGATTCATCACCGGGGGGTGCACTAAAGGGTTTGGACACGGCCTTTGCAACTCGGCTACCTAGAGATTGCAAGAAAACGGTCATCTTAACTTTCTATATGGGAAAGTTAAGTCCATCAAACTTAGGAGGGGTTTTAATTCCATCGGCCATTTTTACTAAGTGAGAGTGTATGAAAAATGAATGAAGTGATTAGCAAAATTAGGATCTCTCTAAGGTTGTTAAACCAATATCCTAGAGTCCAAGCTCTGATATCAATTGAAAAACACCTAGAGGGGGGTGAATAGGTGTAATTGCTAATCTAACAATCTTTTAAAATTAAGATGGATGAATGATGCAACGATCTCTCAAAATAAGACTAAGAGCCGAATACCCCGTGAGAGGTTCTGAACTCCTTCCTCCCAATTCCTCTTGAATGGGTTAGAGGTGCGCAATGCAACCTTGTTGTATGAGATGTGATCGATCAAGGCAAAGTATGATGAATGAATAGTGAGATGCACATAATATATCACAAGCTTGAAATAATAGCACAAGGTAAGAAACAAGATCTCAAGCAAATAAGTAAAAGCAATATAGTGCAAGAGAAATTAAAACAAGAATAGACACAAAGCAATCGCAAACACAAGTAATTTGTTTCGAGGTTCGAGCCACCGCTCTACTCCCCGCCTTCGCCTCCGTGAAGGGTTTCCACTATCCACCGAGGATGATTACAATGGTCTACCGAAGACCCGAGCACCGAGCTCTACCAAGTACAATGACCTTTACCGAAGAGGTGTCTCCACAAGAACAAGATGAGGAACAAGTAACAAAGGTGATCACAACAAGATCACCAAACTCTTTTACAATGTCTCACTCTTTTTACAACTTCACTATAGAATGAGTTAGGGATTTTGGCTCTATGAAGTGTGGTGAGAAAAACTCAGTTGTAGAATGATCTTTGCTAACAAAATACAACTACAAAACAAGCTCAAGAAAGATTTGGAAATGGAGAGCTTAAACACTTTTCTTTTCTCTTTGAAAACTTGAAAACTTTTGGGATTTTTCTTGGTGTTTTGAAAGAGAGACTTGTCCTCTATTTATAGGGAGAGAAATGGGTTTAAAACAATTATTTAGACCTAATTTTCTCTGAAAACAAACTGGAAAACCTGAAAAAGTCTGCCAAAAAGCAATCTGAAAAAAAGATTCAGAATTGCACAAAAGAGGAAAGAGCCGTTGGGGCTGCGCAGGCTTGGCGGTCGACCGGTCCGGTCGACCGCCAGCTCAGCTGGCAAAGAGCCGTTGGCTCCGGTCGACCGGTCCGGTCGACCGCTCTCTTAGAAGAAAACACAGTTTTCTTCGGGCGGTCGACCGGGGCGGTCGACCCAGAAAACCCGAGAGCAACTGCAGTCAGTCGGTCGACCGGGGCGGTCGACCGACAGATGTGCACAAACGTGCACGTCCTGGCACTGGCGCCGGTCGACCGGGCCGGTCGGCCGGTCGACCTGAAATAAGGAAAACAGCAGGTTTTTGAGTTGGAAAAATTTTGTAAAAATTATTTTGAAATAGGTAAAGCTAAGTAACATGCTGAAAAGGGTATACATACATGATCTAAACATGATATTCATATTTGTAAGTCTTAGGGTCATGTATATATATACTAAGGCATGAAACATAAGTTTTGACATGAAAAACTTGAATACAAAGAAAAACGTGTGTGTGTATCCTAGAGCCAATATCCAAAACTCAAACTTTAACAATCTAATTCTTACATAGCTACTAAGTACTACAAGTGCTTCAAGAGGGCTTTTCACCATATTATCTTCAAAGCTTGATTCTTAAGCCCAATTTGAGTTGACTTGAGTCCTAAACACTTTCTTTTAGGGTATAAAACTTCTAGTTGAGTTAGAACCCTGAAATACACTTAAACAACAAACAATATTAGTACAAATAACTAATATGTTTTGTAATCATCAAAACACACTAATCACGGGTGATTGTAACCTTGGGCCAACATATCTATTAGTTTAGACAAGAGTAACATACACATGAAGCTAACACATTATCTGAAGTCATGTGCAAAAATAGAAAATACAAGTACAAATGAGAGAATCATCAAAACTAGGCTATACAAGTTTTATTGAAAATTACATTTAAACAAGTAATCAAAATTATGAAGTACAAAACCAAGCACATAAACCAAAACATGAATCTAAACATGATCAATCATAATGAGCATTGAAACCAGAACATATTAAAAATATTTATATAAAAGCATGTGAATAAAATAGAAGTTAGAGATTGTTACCAAAACCAATAGGGTAATTTCTTAGTCTCCAAACAATGGTGGTCCTCCCACCAAACATCCTTGAAAGTGATGCATCTAAAAGTGTCACGATTTAGCTCGGAACGCATCCACCATCAAGGCACCATATCTCTCACGTCATGTGAGAGCCCACACCTACATTAAATATAATAGGGGTAGATTTTGGTACCTATATCTTATTGGGTCCATGGGGGTTAGCACCTTTCCTAACCCAAACCTGATTATTCATACTATTTATATGATCATAACAAAATTTGGCTAAATGACCATTTCGGTCACAATAAGTATATTTATAAATCCCCCATATTTAAAAGCATAATGAGCATGTGGTTTACGAACATGTGATTTATGAACACGTGGTGTTTTAGCATGATTGCAATGTGATGTGTTGGCATAATGAACATGTGGAGTTTTAGCATGTGATGGTTTATCATGTTGAACATGTGAAATGTGCATGTGTTTCTTTGAAAACATTTCTTTTAGTTTAGTATAATTAAAAGCACATTCATTTAAAATATTTCCCAAATCACTTATTTTAGTTTTTAATAAAGAAATCTCATTTTCATCAATTTTAGGATATTTAACTTTGCATGAAACTCTATATGCATCAAAATCTCTTTGTGTTGAAATAATAGTGGAAGATAATTCATCTTTTTCTCTTGTAATAATAGCAATATGGTTGTTAAGCATTTCATTTTCCTTTTTCAATTTCAAACATTCTTTCTTCTTAGAATCATAATTTTCTGAAAGTTTAATGAAAGCTTGTAATAACTCTTCTTTACTTATTTCAATATCATCATAAGATGGTTCGGGAGTTACCTCAGGTGTGTTTGCCATGAAACACATGTTAGCCGTCAACTTCATCTTCGGATTCACTTTACGAATCCCAAGTGGCTTTGAACGCCTTCTTTACAAACGGCTTCTTTTGCTTCATGGAGGAAGATATCTTGTTCATGAAATCTGGACATTCGGCCATGATGTGTCCAGGTTTTCGACAGTTGTAGCATATGATTTTCTTCTCCTCCTTACCTTCCCATCGCCTTCTATGGTTGAGCTTTTTCTTGTAGTACATTCTTTTTACATTTCTCACAAGAAGAGATAGCTCATCTTTTTCTTCATCTTCTTCATCATCGGAGATGGTGGAGGTAGACTTGAAAGCAATAGGCTTTTTCTTTTGAGGTACCGTTTCTTCTCTAACCTTTTTCTCCATCTCATGAGTCTTAAGGTTACCAATAAGACTAATGAGCTCCATCTCGTCTTTGTCGTTCAATTCTTTCAAGGTAGTATCTTTGATTTCCCATGACGAAGGGAGTGTACGAATCACCTTCGCACCTTTTGGTCGTTGTTGATTTCATCACCTAGAGAAGCAAGAGCATTTGTGATTTTAGTAAACTTAGTAATCATATCATCAATAGATTCATTTTCTTGCATTTTAAAACTTTCATATGGGAACGCAAGAGATCAACTTTAGCTCTCTTGACTTGTGATGTTCCCTCATGAGTGACCAATAAGTGTTGCCAAATCTCATAAGCAGATTTACAAAGGATAACCCGTGTTAAGTCATCCTCATTCAATGCTAAAAGCAAGGTATTTTGAGCCTTCGAATTTGCATCAACTTCCTTGAAGGTAAGATCGGACCAAGTGTCCTCCTTACCTTCGGGTGCACTATAGGGCTTGGTCAAAGACTTAGCAACTCGGCTACCTAGAGATTGCAAAAATATGTTCATCCTAACTTTCCATATGGGAAAGTTGAGTCCATCTGTAACACCCCGATCCCACGGGTACGGGGACGTTACTGCAACGTATATACACAGGTCAGAAATACCCTCACGTATATACGCTAAGCATCAGTACAGGCAAGAATCGGAGTACGGAAGCACGTGGTGTATTATATATTCCAACATAAGAGTACAATTATAAAGTCATCATCAGATGTGACAAATATTACAAGAATATTACATCACTGATAGGCGCAAATGCGAGAATACAAAGGATGTATAAGTATGAACAGTACAAAGGAGGCTCAGAGTCATAGCAGGAAAACTCTAGAGCCGAGAAGGGGGGCCTGGAAGAATGGGGTTCTGGACGGTCTGCTGGGGATCCACGCTTCAACTGCAGTACTTTGATCAGCAACTGAGAGAATCCACATGCTTCAAGCTCCAAAACCTGGACATGAGGATCCAGAGGAGTCAGAACTCCCCGCGCGAGTGGTGATGCAAAAGCCAGATGGCGAGTATAGATAAGCACACGTGTATCGATAAATCCAAGTCATAAATATGCATTTTGAACCGTGTCATAAGCACCAGCATGCAGGAGCAAGTGGATATACAACAATTGATATCAAGCAGGGAATACTCATGGTATGATAAAATAAGAGCAGGAGACTGGTAGAATAGAACACAAGTGGTAAAGCAAGATGTGAACAGGTCTAGTATAATGATCATAAAACCGAAAATTCAAAGTAAAACCCGATACAGCAAACATGGCAAAACATACTACGGATCCATAACTGGCATCTTTTATTATTATTATTACTCGTCTTACCCGGATGTCTAGATATGTGAACTAGTGTCCCAGCACACATATATCCACATCTGAGTAAAGCAAGGTTGTTATTGGAAACCAACAGGGGTATCAACGAATAATGTTTACAGTGGGTCCCGTACATACCTGGGACCACGGCCCAGGATTGTTCCGTTGCTGGTGGACGGAACCTGCCGCAAGGCGATCAGGAGGGTCTTATAGAATGCCCTTTATCAAGAAAGTACCAGGAAGGAGGGAGCCAGCTCTCCCCTCGGTCGCCTGGAGGCCCACAGGTCAGACCAGAAGTTTTAGTTGCACAACATACCTAATACCACTGTAAACACGAACATATATTGACAGCCGCAAGTTTTTCCCAACCCAATATAAGTTGTTCCTTTTTATGAGTTATTATGTAATTGTCAATTTATGGAATAGCAGGTGCAAGACATGATCAAGAATTCAGGAGTACATGAGTGCTGTAAATTCAGGTCACTATATTTATAATACATGATAACAAGAATAGTATTCTCGTAAAGGTGATAATCACAAGTTAGTTATTAATATGTCAGGAGGCAGGTGATGAGTCATGTCATAATAAGGAGCAAGTGCCAAGTAGTAGCATGTCGGGTGTCAGGTGATAACATGACATGAGGTGATATCTGGCAGGTAACAAGGGACAGTATAGTGTATGTTAGCACATCAAGTGAAAGCATGTCAAGCGTTACAAGAAAATAGTACAATATACAAGACTGGTATGAATACCGAAAAATCATGTAGTTTCAGGAAAAAACAGTATAAGTAAGATTACAAACTCTTCACAACCATAAATAGAAGAATCGATAAACTAGTAGACATGTAATTTAGTAGGCAAGCAAACATCCATGCGGAGCTGGAGAGAAGCTAATGTACAACACTAAATGCTATCACGCTCGGCGAGGTTACCGCTCGCAGCGTAGCTAGACACACGTGTCACTGCAAGCGTATGAACGCCATACTACCGCTCACGGGGAAGCCATGCTCACGGGGTAACTATGCTCGAACGGAGTAAGCGGTAAAGTGTTGACTCTAGGTCCGCCTACCAGGCGTAGCATAGAGAAAGTCCAGAAGACTTTAAACCTCAAAGGTTGTACCCAGGGGCTAGGCCCGAAGGCAAGGGTAAGAAAGTGTTAATCCCAAATAGCACAAATCGTGAATAATACAAGTCGGCCTGATGAAATGGGAAAGTCAAGAGGAAAGCGAGAATACTCGCCTAAACCTTCAGAAAATACTGTGAAATCCCTGATCTCTGAATCTAGGTAATCAATGCGTAAACGAATATAAAGGAGGAGAGAGAATGAACCAGGAGGTGAGAGAATGCGGACGCAGGAGTTGCAGACGCGGGAGTGGCGTCGCGTATATGTCACAAACGCGGGGTTCAAGACCCGCATTTAAACAAGGACACGAGAAGGACGCAGACGCGAATGAGAGCTCCGCGTCGCGTTGACACGAGAAGGACACAGACGCGGGCATGAGCTCCGCGTTGTGTCGATACAAGAACGCGAAGGCCGCATTATTCAAATGTCAAGAACGCGAAGATTCGCGTTAAGGAATTGCCTAGGCGCGGGGTGAACTCCGCGTCTAGCAATTAACAAGAGACAGAGAGTGACAGAGAGATGAAAGAGTGATAGGCGCATGGATAGGGAAAAGTGAGACGCGGGGAAGGAGGAAAAAGGGGGACGCAGGTTGGGAGAAAAACAGAGAAGAAAAGGAAAAGGAAAAGGAAAGGAAAGGAAAAAGAAAGGAAAGAAAGAAGGAAAAAGAAAGAAAGAAAGAAAGAAAGGAAAGGAAAGAAAGAAGAAGGGAAGGGGAGATGGTCGGCCATGGCCGGCGGCGGCCGGAGTTGGCCGAAGAAGGTGGCCAAAGCTTCAAGCCCAAGAAAATTGTGGGGTGCAAGTGTAATTAAAATGGGAAAAATAGAGTTTTGCAAAAGGGGTTTCGGAGAGCGAAGCAATAGCTCGTTGGAAAGAGTACGACGAGGAGAGAAAGATGGCATAGTTGGTGGTGGCCAAGGTGGTGTAAGTAGTGGTGGAGATGGTGGTGAAGTTGGTGGTGGAAGTGGGTTTCTTGGTGAAAAAAGAGGAAGAAGAAGGAGGAGAAGTTGTTGTTGTTGTTGTTGGAATGGAGGAGGAAATGGAGGAGAGAATGGTGGAGAAGTTGGTGGAGATGGTGGTGGAGTTGGAGGGTGGAAGGGTGGCCGGCCAAGGGAAGCACGACGCTAGTTTTGGGTGCTGCCATTCGTTCTCTGTTGGTGGGAAGAAGGTGAAGGAAAAATGAATGAGAGAGAAGAAGAAAATGGGGAGTGTATATATAAAAGGAAGAGTTGATTATTACAAGTTTGCCATTGGAGTTTAATAAATGAGACTTGCGTCTCTACTAAAATGGGCTGCGTCCTCATTCAACCCAATTTCGCGTCTGGCAATTGCCTAGACGCGAGGGTGAAAGCTGTGTCCAGAGAAAACGCGAGAATCGCGTTAGACAGAAAAGACAAAATTCATAATGACTTGAAGGACGTATCATTAAATGCAGAATGGAGAGGATCTCTACATTAAAGACTGAATCCAGGTTTGGCGAAACTCGCGTCTAGCGAGGAGAGAGAAAATAGAAAAAAAGAGAAAAGTAAAATATCTGGATAAAATTCCGGTATCTGGGAAAACATCGAAAGCTCCGGAAAAGTCCAAAAAATGAAGTAGCTTGGAAAGCTTTTCAAAATTCTCAAAATATTAAATGTTATTTTAAGATCTTTGGTGAAAGAGGTTTTCAGATATTTAATCTCATTTTCAAAATAAAAATCCTGAAGTTAGCCGTTAATACCGGTCTACACCGGGTCGGCCGGATTTTGATAAAATCTGAAAAATCTCAGAAAATGCCTGAAAGGAGAAAATATAACTTTAAGAAGAAATATGAAAGCAGAATTCAGAAATTTAATTCCAATTGTAAACTAAAATTCTTAGAATCAACCAGCGATACTGGCCGACACCAAATCCAGTGGAATTTTGATAAATTCAGAAAAATCCTAGAAAAAGTATTTAGATAGAAAATATGATTGTTAGAAGTTATGAGAAAGCCGTTTTTAAAATTTTAACTCCATTTGTAAATTAAAAATCCGAGAATCGAGCAACGGTGTTGGTCGACCCCAGTTTTGAAGATTTACAACTTAATTCAGGAAAATTTCAGAAAATCATGAAAAATGTAGAATATTAGAAAATGATGTTTGAAACTAAAATCGATCAAATTTGAATACCAAAAAGATCAAAATGAGTCATACTCTTGGATCGGGTCCTCGGTTCAGACTAGGGCTGACTCCGAGTCCACAAATCCAGATCCACGGCAAAACGATCATATAAATAATTCATAATACAAAACAAATACAGGAAGTAAATCAAAAAATACGATTGAAAAATGTGAATACGCAACTAAGTACGTATTCTGGGAGCGGGGTGTTACATTCCATCCACCTTACAAAAATTTGCGTCCTCACAATTTCAATAAAGGGTAAAATGAACATAAAAAAGATAGGAATGAGGATTATGCCAAACAAGATATGAATAACTGTGGGCCGTTCTCCCTAATCGACTGAACGGTAAACTCAGGACTGAGGCATCTCTGCCCTTCTGCCGTTTATATACATCCTCTGATGGTGCCATAATAATACTGATCTGATGTCTGCTTATAAAAGAGCACTGTCAGAACTTCAAAAGGCTAACCCATTCTGAATAATATAAAGTGAGCTGACTTGGTGAGATAATCAATAATACTTCAATCAGACTGCGAACCAATGCTGATGAAATCCATAGAAATCCGTAATGCTGAAGTCCATAATATAATATAAAACCCTGCATGGCATGATGTTGTCCTTGATAAAGAGTCTGCAGTAGAATTCCTGATGTGCTGTATACATATTAATTCTCCGAGAATAGACCAGAATATCCTAGGTAAAGAAAATCCTGATAATACTGAGTATAAATCAAGAAGGCCAACAATTAAGAACTTCTGTGTACTGGGCGTTGCTAACTCTGAAAGACGTAGCCAAGAATATAGAATAACTGTGAAGAATTCTGAATACTGACTTCTGAATGGTAACCCGACTGCAGAGGAAACATGTAGAAGATATCTGAGCCCTGCAAGATTGGTCGAATGGATCATTGACAAGGATCATGGCGATAGCTCAGATACAGCAATAAAACCATGTTCAGCGGATCCATGTAAACATGCTAGGCGAAAGAAATCGAGGAACGGCTAGAGTGCTAAGCACTGAAGGGACTAGCCACGGACGAAGCCAAGCCTAGATGAGGCCATCGCATAGCACAGCTCAGGTGTTAAGCATTAGGATGCAGCGAAGCTAATGCTCTGTGAGGCTCGCATATAGCGAAGCTCACGCGGCGAAGCCAGCGCGTAACACAATACTAAATGCTAAGCACCAGGGTGCACCGAAGCCCACACCCGGTTAGGTCCATGGGTGACTAGAGCACGACCCTCGCCTGGCGAGGCTAGCGGAGCCTACGGTCCACCAAATCAATAAAGACTGCCAGAAGTTGGTGGCTCTGAGAACGCGATCAAGAAATCAAAATAACCAAAATGAGCCCCGAATGCTGTCTTCTGAAAAATAACCTGACTGCAGGTCAGTTCTGAGAATATCCGAGTTCCATGAACATGGTCGAAGAAATTATGATCGCTATTGGAGTAATAAAGATGGAAAATACCATAACTCTGTTTGACAGAAGGCCTAAATCTGGGATACTATTTTATACTGACACTCCTCATGTAATGATACAGTCTATCTGATTATATAAGTGATGACTACTCCACTTGCTGTACTGGTCCCCCGTGATGTATCCATAAATACAAGAATAGAATGCGTGGCCGAAGATCTATCCAATATAAGACAATGTGATGTACCAGAGTCAAGGAATGCCAGAACATAAGGAGAATGAGCCACATCTGCCCTACTGTTACCTCACTAGTCTACGTATATCTTAAGTTGGCATAAGGATTACGAAAATTAGAATAGTAAAAAAATAGAAGAGATAGGAACCATGAAATAGGGAGGTAGACACGGACGGACTAAGATTGGTGATGATAGTATAATGAGAAGGATATGATATAGAGAACTTACCAACTCTCGGACATGCTAAAAATGGGGGTAAATAGTTACGGTCAGTACCTTCCGGGTTCCTTCTTCAGATATTAAGCATTCTTTCCTGTTCTCACTCCATTAGTATCCTGACTTCCTCTTCAGTCAGATTATATGTTTGCCTCCTTCTACCATGTGCCCTAGTTCTTGATCTTCTTTGTACCTGATTCTATGCTTGATGTTGGGGATGAAGTGAGGTTACTCTGCCAGTAGATCTTGAATTCTTTTCCAATGGTGATACTGGATGAGTTGATCTGATCAGTGTAATGTTCTCTGCTTCCTTGAACAGACAGTCACTTTTCAACTAATCTCCAGACCCATATACGACATAATTCATAATCTTTCTGGCTGTTGCGTTGTAGGTGCCCGGCTTCAGACAATACCCACATGTCATATGTTGAGGGTAAGGTTGGAGGGATGGCTTAGCTAGTGGGGCATCCAGTGACCTGTCTAAGTCTTCAACTTCCATCAACTGAGAGGGTCTCTTCGCCAACTTCATCAGCATCTCATCCTAATCTTTCTTTTCCAGGTCCGTCCTACTTCCCGAGCGATGGCAAAAAACTTGAGCATAGTTCTTGGGCTGCTTGGAAATAAGAACATCTTGATCCTCATCTTCAGGTCTCACTAAAATATTGTTTGCTCGGTTCTCCTTGTCAGCCACCATGTAAAACACCGACCGACTATGCCTTAGGAATTTTACAGTGTACTTATTTACAATTCAATCTTCTTACTGCAATTTGATAAATCGTTCTTTCATTTCTTTCTGAGCTATTACAGAGAAGAATCATATCATAGAAATCCTTCGAGAACTGGTCCCAATTGTTGGGCTTTTCTAGTCTCGCTGCTTCCACTAACCACCATGTCCTGGCCATATCTTTCAACTGAATCTCGGTCATTTTCACTTGATTCTCGTAAGGGATTCGAGTTGCCTTCAGAAGATCCATCATGTTTACCAGCCACTGCTATGCATCCAGGGCTTCTCCATGCACGAAAAGATTGCCGGCTGTAATTTTCTGAAATCTGACATGTTGCCTGGCTTCAGCTCCCGGAGTGCAACTAATAGTTTTTTTGGTGCAGGATCTTCGTTTGTTCTTGTTAGTTTTTCATCATATTTTGCAGAAATCATCTCAAATCAACACTTCCTCCATTAGGGCCACTCTAAGAAGAACCAGAACCGTTATGATTTTCTTGTCTTTTCATGTCCGAGTTGGTCTAAGAATAACGAGAAACTGAAGTATGAAAGGATGGGAGAACTTCAGAATTCAAGGGTAAGATTATCAAGAGAGAATGAATAACTTTGTACTTGTAGTTGAATTGTATAATCACGACTCATGCATTCCAGTTGCAAATTTCTTTATCATTAATTTGCCGACTGGTTGTACTGAGGATGTGAGAGCCTAGGCTCTGATACTACCCTGTAACGCCCTGATCCCACGGGTACGGGGACGTTACTGCGACGTATATACGCAGGTCAGAAATACCCTCGCGTATATACGCTAAGCATCAGTACAGGTAAGAATCAGAGTACGGAAGCACGTGGTGTATTATACATTCCAACATAAGAGTACAATTACAAAGTCATCATCAGATGTGACAAATATTATAAGAATATTACATCACTGATTGGCGCAAATGCGAGAATACAAAGGATGTACAAGTATGAACAGTACAAAGGAGGCTCAGAGTCATAGCAGGAAAACTCTAGAGCCGAGCAGGGGGGCCTAGAAAAATGGGGCTCTAGACGGTCTGCTGGGGATCCACGCTTCAACTGGGCCACTCTGATCAGCAACTGAGAGAATCCACACGCTCCAAGCTCCAAAACCTGGACATGAGGATCCAGAGGAGTCAGAACTCCCCGGCGAGTGGTGATGTGAAAGCCAGATGGCGAGTATAGATAAGCACACGTGTATAGATAAATCCAAGTCATAAATATGCATCGTAAACCGTGTCGTAAGCACTAGCATGCAGGAGCAAGTGGATATACAATAATTAATATCAAGCAGGGAATACTCACGATATGATAAGATAAGAGCAGGAGACTGGTGAAATAGAACACAAGTGGTAAAACAGGATGTGAACAGGTATAGTATAATGATCATAAAACCGGAAATCCAAAGTAAAACCTGATACAAGCAAACATGGCAAAGCATGCTACGGATCCATAACTGGCATCTTTTATTATTATTATTACTCGTCTTACCCGGATGTCTAGATATGTGAACTAGCGTCCCAGCACACATATATCCACATCTGAGTAAAGCAAGGTTGTTATTGGAAACCAACGGGGGTATCAACGAACAATATTTACAGTGGGTCCCGTACATACCCGGGACCACGGTCCAGGATTGTTCCGTTGCTGGTGGACGGAACCTGCAGCAAGGCGATCAGGAGGGTCTTATAGAATGCCTTTTATCAAGATAGTACCAAGAAGGAGGGAGCCAGCACTCCCCTCGGTCGCCTGGAGGCCTACAGGTCAGATCAGAAGTTTTAGTTACACAACATACCTAGTACCACTATAAACACGAACATATATTGATAGCCGCAAGTTTTTCCCGACCCAATATAAGTTGTTCCTTTTTATGATTTATTATGTAATTGTCAATTTACGGGAATAGCAGGTGCAAGACATGATCAGGAATTCAGGAGTACATGAGTACTGTAGATTCAGGTCACTGTATTTATAATACAGGATAACAAGTATAGTATTCCCGTAAAGGTGATAATCACAGGTCAGTTATTAATATGTCAGGAGGCAGGTGATGAGTCATGTCATAATAAGGAGCAAGTGCCAAGTAGTAGCATATCGGGTGTCAGGTGATAACATGACATGAGGTGATATCTGACAGGTAACAAGGGATAGTATAGTGTATGTTAGCACATAAAGTGAAAGCATGTCAAGCGTTACAAGAAAATTGTAAGATATACAAGACTGGTACGAATATCGAAAAACCATGCAGTTTCAGGAAAAAACAGTATAAGCAAGAGTACAAACTCTTCACAACCATAAATAGAAGAATCGATAAACTGGTAGACATGTAATTCAGTAGGCAAGCAAACATCCATGCGGAGCTGGAGAGAAGCTAATGTACAACACTAAATGCTATCACGCTCGGCGAGATTACTGCTCACAGCGTAGCTAGACGCACGTGTCGCAGCATGTGTATGAACACCATACTACCGCTCACGGGGAAGCTATGCTCACGGGGTAACTATACTCGAACGGAGTAAGCGGTAAAGTTTTGACGCTAGGTCCGCCTACCAGGCGTAGTATAGAGAAAGTCCAGAGGACTTTAAATCTCAAAGGTTGTACCCAGAGGTTAGGCCCGAAGGTAAGGGTGCCTGCAGAAAGTGTTAATCTCAAATAGCACAAATCGTGAAAATACAAGTCGGTCTGATGAAATGGGAAAGTCAAGAGGAAAGCGAGAACACTCACCTAAAACTTCAGAAAATACTGTGGAATCTTTGATCTCCGGAATCCAGGTAATCAACGCGTAAACGCGTTCAATATAAAGGAGGAGAGAGAATGAACCAGGAGGAGAGAGAATGAAGATGCGGGAGTCACAGACGCGAGAGTCGCGTCGCGTATATGTCACAAACGCTGGGTTCAAGACCCGCGTTTAAATATGGACACGAGAAGGACGCAGACGCGAACGAGAGCTCCGCGTCGCGTTGACACGAGAAGGACACAGGCGCGGGCATGAGCTCCGTGTCGCGTCGATAAAAGAACGCGAAGGCCGCATTATACAAATGTCAAGAACGCAAAGATTCACGTTAAGGAATTGCCTAGGCGCGGGGTGAACTCCGCGTCTAGCAATTAACAAGAGAAAGAGAGTGACAGAGAGATGAGAGAGTGAGAGACGCATGGATAGGGAAAAGTGAGACGCATGGAAGGAGAAAAAAAAAGGGACGCAGGTTGGGAGAAAAACAGAGAAGAAAAGGAAAAGGAAAAGGAAAGGAAAGGAAAAAGAAAGAAGAAAGAAAGAAGGAAAAAGAAAGAAAGAAAGAAAGAAAGAAAGGAAAGGAAAGAAAGAAGAAGGGAAGGGGGTGGTTGGCCATGGCCGGCGGTCGTTGGCGGCGGCCGGAGTTGGCCGGAGAAGGTGGCCAAAGCTCCAAGCCCAAGAAAATTGTGGGGTGCAAGTGTAGTTAAAATGGGAAAAATGGAGTTTTACGAAATGGGTTTCGGAAAGCGAAGCAATAGCTCGTTGGAAAGAGTACGACGAGGAGAGGAAGATGGCATGGTTGGTGGTGGCCAAGGTGGTGTAAGTAGTGGTGGAGATGGTGGTGAAGTTGGTGGTGGAAGTGGGTTTCTTGGTGGAAAAAGAGGAAGAAGAAGGAGGTGAAGTTGTTGTTGTTGTTGTTGGAATGGAGAAGGAAATGGAGGAGAGAATGGTGGAGAAGTTGGTGGAGATGGTGGTGGAGTTGGAGGGTGGAAGGGTGGCCTGCCAAGGGAAGCACGGGGCTATTTTTAGGTGCTGCCATTCGTTCTCTGTTGGTGGGAAGAAGGTGAAGGAAAAATAATGAGAGAGAAGAAGAAAATAGAGAGTGTATATATAAAAGGAAGAGTTGATTATTATAAGTTTGCCATTGGAGTTTGATAAATGAGACTTGCGTCTCTACTAAAATGGGTTGCATCCTCATTCAACCCAATTTCGCATCTAGCAATTTCCTAGACGCGAGGGTGAAAGCTGTGTCCAGGGAAAACGCGAGAATCGCGTTAGACAGAAAAGACAAAAGTCATAATGACTTGAAGGACGTTTAAGTGCAGAATGGAGAGGATCTCTACATTAAAGACTGAATCCAGGTTTGGTGAAACTCGCGTCTAGTGAGGAGAGAGAAAAATGAAAAAAAAGAGAAAAGTAAAATATCTGAATAAAATTCCGATATCTGGGAAAACACCGAAAACTCCGAAAAAGTTCAAAAAATGAAGTAGCTTCGAAAGCTTTCTAAAAATTCTCAAAAATAATAAATATTATTTTAAGATCTTTGGTGAAAGGGGTTTTTAGAGATTTAATCTCTTTTTCAAAATAAAAATCCTGAAGTTAGCCGTTAATACCGGTCTACGCCAGGTCGGCTGGATTTTGATAAAATCTAAAAAATCTCAGAAAATGCCTGAAAAGAGAAAATATAATTTTAAGAAGAAATATAAAAGCGGAATCCAAAAATTTGATTCTAATTGTAAAGTAAAGTTCCTGGAATCAACCAGCGATGCTGGCTAACACCAAATCCAGTGGAATTTTGATAAATTCAGAAAAATCCCAGAAAAAGTATTTAGATAGAAAATATGATTGTAAGAAATTATAAGAAAGCCATTTTTAGAATTTTAACTCCATTTGTAAATTAAAAATCTGAGAATTGAGCAACGGTATTGGTCGACCCTGGTTTTGAAGATTTACAACTTAATTCAGGAAAATTTCAGAAAATCATGAAAAATCTAGAATATTAGAAAATGATGTTTGAAACTGAAATCGATCAAATCTAAATACCAGAAAGATCAAAACGAGTCATACTCTTGGATCGGGTCCTCGGTTCAGACTAGGGCTGACTCCAAGTCCACAAATCCAGACCACGACAAAACGATCATATAAATAATTCATAATACAAAATAAATGCAGGAAGTAAATCAAAAAATACGATCGAAAAATATGACTACGCAACTATGTACGTATTCCGGGAGTGGGGTGTTACACCATCAAATTTGGGAGGGGTCTTAATGTTATCGGCCATCTTTACTAGTGTATGAATGAAGATAAGAAAATAGTGATTAGCAACTTATAGGATCTTTCTAAGGTTGTAAAGCTAAAAATTAGAGTCCTACTCTGATACCAATTGAAATCACACCTAGAGGGGGAGTGAATAGGTGTAATGCTAATCAATAAACAAATGATGCACAAATTAAAAATGAGATGATGCAACGATCACTCAAAGAAATATTAGAAGCCGTATACCCCGTGAAGGCTCTAAACTTCTTCCTTATGATTCCTCTAAATAAGAGTTTGAGGTGCGCAATGCAATCTTGTTGTAAGAGTATATATTGACAATATATGAATGAATGAATAGAATGTAAAAGATACAAGTAAACCAATCGCAAACACAGAGATTTGTTTCGAGGTTCGAGCACCAAGCTCTACGTCCCAACCTTCACCCAGAAGCATTTCCGATCTACTAGAATTTTCACAAAGGATTACAATCATTAGGGAGTACCCAACTCCTCAATCATACTCCTCTACTCCAGAGGTAGTGTAGCCACAAATACAATAATCACTTGGTGATCAAAAGACCACAAACTCTCTCTTGAAAACACTTTTTTACAAAAACCCTAGAGAATAATATATAAGATTGAAGCTCAAGGTTTTGTAAGTGAAATTTAAAAATAGAAGAGAGATTTTGAGAACCAAAAACTTAAATAAGTTTTTTGAAAATAAAAGCACAAAACTGAAACAAAAACTTTTTTTCAAGTAAGCACAAAACTTTGAATCTTTTAAATTGTTGTTGTGAAAACCTCTACCCTAATGACTCCTTTATATAGGATTTAGGAAGAGTAAATATAGAAAACTTTTACCTTAATATAAGGGGAAGAAATTGACTCTCTAATACAGCTAACCATATTTTTTTCAACTTAAACACGTTTTAAAAACATGTTAAAAATCAGCCTCCAGAAAATTAGCTATTACTACCAATCTGGCAGATTGGTCAACTTTGAGCACATTTTTCAGGCTGTAAACGTCTGAATTAAGAAACAATTATATAGGAATAAATTGTAGAGCTTTTTTAATGCAACTAGAATCAACTCAAAATAATTTCAGATTAGAAAGTTATCCAATAAAATACTGACAGGTGTCAAATCAGAAACTATAAACTGTTTTCAAAATAAGAACAGAGTTCAACCAAATATATGACATCTTTAACTTTTGAATCCAAAAATGATTATTGAATAAGAAATTTAGATCTGAAAGTTATCTTTGAAATGCAAGTTAAATAAAGTTATTTGAATATAAGAATAAAAAGTTATGATAGAAAAAGTAAAAGGGTGTCAACCAGATCAGCAGAACTAAAGTTGGTTCAAATCCAAAACCCGATATATGTACTTGAAATCCAAAATCGGTTAAACCAAAAATCAAACGTATTGAATTTGTGTGTGTGTATTTGAGCTTCAAATGTATATACTATTCTTTAACAAAACAAACTATATGAGTCTATAAGTGTTTTTCATTGATTTGCAAAGGGGAAAACTTACAATAAAAAGAGTTTGAGGAGCTAAATTATAAGTATTCTTAAAAAGATTACAAGTAGATCTCCTCAGAGATTCTAGAGAAGTGTGCCGATAGGAGTCTGGTCAGCGCGCGACCACTTTGTCCCTTTGACGATGCGAGCGATGAGATTCCCTTCTCGCTTGGTTCGGGGAATCAGAGAACAGAAGGTTGGTAGAACCCTCTTGCTACTTCTCAAAACCGCCTTTAATTAGGAATTCCTTCTCGCCTGGTTCCAGAGATTCCTTGAGAAGAAGGTATTAGGGTATCAGCACCCTGATTAGAGAAGCAATTCTCTATAAAGTCTCTGAATTCAAGAGCGCACGGTGCTTTGTGAAGAAGTCTCTACTTGTGGAGTCTTCTCTCTTTTTCGTGGTCTCAGAAAACCGACCTCTTTCCCTTGTACCCCTGATGGGCTATTTATAGAGAGAGCAAAGGGCATAATCGTCCCTCGAAGATATGAAAACAGATTGAATCGAATCTGTTTAAATCTGGAAAGTAGCCTTACTGCGAGGCTAGGATCAGCTTCTGCGAAGCTAGAAAAGGCAGGTCGGTTGATCTTCTTGATCCGTTTTGATCCTTTCCATATAATTGAAAGATCTCTCCTGATCCTCTTACCTGTTTTAGAAGAGTCAAGAGATTGTGGTAATCAACTGCCGAACTTGATCACAGATTTGATCTTAATGGGATTTGATCTTGATCCTGATTAGATTTGATCTAATCTGGAGATTTGATTGGTCAAAGGTTGACCACAGCAGACCAGCAGCGGCGCTGCCCGTTTTGAACTCTCAGCGGAGCTGGAGGCAGTATCTGGCGAAGTCAGAAGAAAGCTCTTCAGCGGAGTTAGATAACATCTGTGGCGAAGATACCGAACATCCTTCTGCGCGGTTGTTTAGCTTCAAGCGAAGTTAACTCTCTGCGGAATTGTACTTAGGCGAAGCTATAAGTTAGCTTCCTGGCGAGGCTTTGGATGGCTTCAAGACGAAGTTGGATGATTTTAGCCTCTCAAACGAGGCTATCCCTTTGGGCTCATGTGATGCTAAGTGCTAACATCTTAGACCTGCTGAGGTCTGTTCAGAAATAATCCGGGTTCACTGTCTGCTTGCTGGATCAGTGGAGTCCAAGTTGCTTCCTTGTCCCTTGGAGATGGGTGATAACTGGTCTTCAACTCTGTGTCACTTGTCTTTTGTAAATGTCAACAAGTTTAGACATTATTCGGACCAATAAGAATCTTGTCTTTTTTAAGTGTCAACAAGACCCCCTTCAAAGTTTTCAAAAGTCTGCAATGGCTCAGACTTTGAAATACTTTGAACTGCTTTGATTGGTGGTGTGTGGAGTATGAACGTCGCCATGATGGTTGAGTTCAGCTTCACTTTAGATCCTACTTTGGGATGTAGATTCACCGAGGAATCATTTAGACTCGCGTCTGGGTAGCTTCGCGACTAGATAGGTTCGCTCTGGAACATCTGTTGCTTTTCCAAGGCCAACTGCCGTGGGCCGGGTTACGAGAAGGATTACTTCTTCTCTAGTTTTGATCGAGGGAGATATTCTTTCCTCGCGCGTTTCCAAGGGAGGATATTCCCTTTCTTCAAGGCGCCATGAGTGCCTTTATAAGGGAGACGTTTTCTTCCTTTGCACGGTTCCAAGGGAAACCGTCCCTTTTATCAAGGGGTAGTAAATGCCTTAAATGCGCTCGTGCTTCCACGCTTGAGGCGGCAGCGCTCAGGCCATGGGGCCTATAAATAGGACACTTGAGGTCCTCTGAAGAGAAGTGATCTGCTCTTCCTCTCTTCTCTTGGTAGAGAGAGATACTCATATCTCTGAATTAGTGGGAATGCCCACTCTGGTTATTACCCGGCCAAGGACCGGTAAGTCTTGATCATTCAACGACTTCACCAACTTTAGGGAATTCATCTCCCTTAATTTAGCTTTAGCTATTATCAGCTGCTTTAGGGATTAACTTCCCTTGTTCTCCATTTAACTGATCTGCGGAGAAGGATTTCAGTATAGCTTCCCAGCGAAGCTATCATCTTGACTTGATCATAGAAAGATCACTGCATGTTAAGTCCGCTGTACAGGCAGAACTTGGGACTTAGTTTCTTCAAGGTTGAGCCAGTCTTGCCATATAGGTGGGGCTAAGACTTGGCGTTTGCTGAGCTAGACCATCACTACTGTGCAAGCGAGGCTTATCCTCTGCTTTAACTGAAATTGGATTGCTTCGCCCCAAAGAATCCGACTTAGTGTTTTTGCAGCTTCTCCTGTGTGTAACTGCTAATCTGTTCTGATTTGCATTACAGTGAGCTATGTTCGCCAACTTTGTGATTTGATAAAAGAGACCGAAAAGTTGCCTTATGCTTCCCCGGTTGAAGCTTTACTTTTAAGCAGGAGGAACAAACTGGGGCAGCTGATGTGTGTCCCAGAGGCTGTTGGCAGTCGCTTATCCGAGATGATTCCTTTTGAGGCGAGGCTGGTAGCCGCTTATCCGAGATGATCCACTTCGGGAAGGCGGCCGTTACCTGTAAGGTCACGGATCTTCCCATTGCCAATTTTCATTAAAGAAGATCCAATCTGCTGGTGGCGATCAGTCCTTTGCCAATTTTGATTGTGGAAGGTTCAACTTCCTGGTGGCACCATCTGTCCTGGTGGCACAATCTGTTCTTATGCGAAGGCTTGCGGCCTTGTGCAGGAAGAAGGCCTTTCGTGTCCAGTTGGTTTGACTTGAATGTAGATAAAACCATTTGTATGCCTCTTGAGCAAATGACTCTGTTGTATGAAACACAACCTTGATGTAGTATCAATGTACCTTTCCTTTTAAATCAATGAAAGTTTATTTTCTGCTCATTTGATTTTTGCCTACCTTCATTGAGAACGGGGCTAAACTTCGTGCGGAGTTAAGGACAAGGTCCTTTTTGAATGAGCTTCGCGCGAAACTGGCATGTCGGTGAACTGTGCCTTTAACGGGCTAAGGCAACCCTTTTGGCGAAGTTCTTGATGAACTTGTGCGAAGTCCGCACTTTGACTCATGGCGAGGTTAACCCTTAGTGGCTGAAGCAGCGCTTCTCGGGAAGGCGCTTTAGGCGGCGTTTCAAATTAATTTGAAATGACAGCCTGTACTCTTTTCGAGGCGTCGTTTCAGGCGATCATTGGTCTATAAAAGCCCGATCGGGCTGAGAAAGAACAGATCTCTTTACTTGAAATTTTTAAAGACCTTTGATTCTTCTTCTTCCTCTTTCCTCTCCATTCAAAAAGTTTGAAAGCTTCCGCAGCCTTTCAATGGCGCCCAAAAGACGAGCGGGGAAAGAAGTGGCAACTTCTACAGCGGAGGGTCTTTCTCCTCCCCGGTCATCGAACGACCAATTGCTAGTAAGGGACTTCCCTTTTGATTAGAGCCGATATTTGGCTATCTTTGGATGAATCCAGAACAATCGGGCATGATTTGTTATTGTTAGGGAATCCATTTCCCTGAATTTCCCTTATTTTCCTGAACGGGGATCTAAGAACTGAACAGTTCTTCTTTAAGCTTCCGTGCGAAGCTATCACTTGGGCTATTTTCATCCTGTTGAACAACAGGATACGGATCTGTCCCTTCAATCGTGGCCGTAAAGGATTAATGACCATAATGCCCTCTTGACGAAGTTAGCCCTCAGGGGCTGTACCGCCTTCTGCTTAAGCTTTCTCGACGCGAAGCTAACACTTGGACATTTTCTACGAAATGCAGACTTGACTGTGAGGCTAAGCTTTGTCGAAGCTATCGCCTTGCTAGCTTCGCTTAAAGGGCGAGGCTATGCCTTAGTGAAACTTGTGTCTTTGTGTTCGCTTGGCTGATGAACTAATCATGATTCTTCTTTGCTTCTGCAGTGCACTACACTCCTGGTCCTTTGAACAGTCCATTTGGGATGATCAGGGGTTTGGACGGCAATATCAGCCTGCAATTTCAAGGGCAGGCTTCTCTGTTTAGTGAGCGGACTTCTCTCGTCCGAGACACGCTTATTCATGGTGGTGATCAATATACCACGAGGAGTATTTTGACTACGGCTCCCCTTGAAGATGTCGACCGTCGAACTTATAGGAAGCCCGATTTCATATTCGGGGATGCCGCACCAGTCCTGACCACCAACTACTGGCAGGGGAAGGGTTGTGGATTTTCCAGTTGGAAGGTGAGAAGTTCTACCTTCTGTCCAACAAGCGACATTTTTCTTTGTCTTCCTTCCAGTGCGTGATGCAGGCTCGGAAGATGTCGTGGGACGTGAGCGGAGTACTGACTCTGTCCACATAGGGAAATTGATGCTTCAGTCTCCCGATTATGCAAGAGCGGGGCCTCCTCGTTGCATAATGGGCCTACATCCTGGGAATGTGTCACGAGAAATCCCAGTGGGAGAAAATCCTGCAGTGGCGCTGACCTTTGGCAACCAATTCTGCAAGGTCAATGGGAACTATCCAGCCACTGACTTCAGGACTCCAGGCTGGATTCACCCTCCAAAGGCATGGTGGAGGGATTTAACTGTATACATCCTCACTCATTTCGAGGAGGATCTGGAGAGGCTGAACCTCTATGAGGCCGTCAGGGCGACCTGCTACGGTATTGAGATGAACGTGGCGTGCTTCTACGCCATCTTTGAATTGTATTGCCCAGCTTCGGGGACTTTCTTCACCCCTGTTGGCGAATTGGGTAGGCCTTGCATGAGATGTGGGAAGTCTCTGCTCTGCCTTTTAGGTCTCTTCCATATGAAGAATACTTCCCGTGCGAGGCAGAATTGGTGCTTCTGGAGAAGCAGGAGCCCGCCTTGTTTGAGACCTACAGGGAGTTAATGTGCCACTTGTACATTTGCTCCAGTATGCATGGGGGCAGTAAGGGAACCTCCTGTAGCTTGAAGAGCTGGGGAGATTACTTATTCCCGGATATAGAGAATACTCCTGAAGCGGCTCACTGTGGAGTTACTGATGAAGAGATCTTTGACCAGATGCAAAAGCACTTCCAAGGGGATCTAGTTGTGAAGGAAGACGATAGTCCCTATGAGAAGGGTGATGTCCTTCAGAGTTTCCATCATCAGGCTCGCAGGCCGATGTCCCGGAAGGCACTTCTGGCTGGTTTCTTAACAGTCTGGCTGAAGAGGTGCGTGGTGCCGTCTTCTTCGGGTGACATCGTTCATCCGAATGTTTTGCTGCCCGCTATTCGTTTGGTTCATGGCCGTCCTTTGGGACTTCTTTCGGCCATGGTGTGCTGTATCCAGAGAGGCCTTCGTGCATTGACGGAGGCTTTTTGTAGGCCACCAACGACGAAGCGTGGAAAGGGGACCATTTCACCCCGCGACGGACCTAACCCCAGAATAGGTCTGCCATATACTTACTTGATAGCGTGGTTCACCCTGCATTGTCCTTCTTTGATTGAAGCTGGAGAGGATCCCCCGTAAGATGTTCGAATGGCGCTCATCCGCCGATTCGAAGGATGCTCATGGCAAAAGACTTACGTTGCTGAGGCTCGTAAGTTAGTTCGTCGTTATGACGTTTACAGTCTCTTCCACTGTTTTCCCCGTATTCGGGGTGCATGCTATGGGGAAGAGTTCAAAGATGCGGGGGAGGGGCATTCGTCCCTGAGCCGGGAGTTTTTGACTGGCTGGTCAGTATCCGGCCTTCACATCTATTATACCGGAGCGGGGACAGCTGCTACTTGGAGCCTTATGTCCCAAGTCGGTTTGCTCGACAGTTTGGATATGACCAACTGTATGTGGGCAACCCGAATCTCAATCTGGCTTTCATGGGGAGCCTTATTGATGGGGCTCGTGCTTGGTAATTCTTCATTGCGGGTTGTACTGGGGCGCGGCTGCGTACACCGTTGAGGACTCCCAATCTTCTAATGACCCTGAGCTTCTGCCAGTGGTACGCAACTTCCAACTCCACACCCCTTGGATTCAAGGCTAACAGCTCTGCTGTGAAGTTAATTTCTCAGCGGCTAAAGCAGAAAGTCTCTGAGAGAAGGGAAGGTAGGAGGGTTCGCGTCCCAGGTATGGAGGAATTCGTTGCTGTGGATGACAGCGAAGCCTCGGATGCGAAAAGTCCTCGCTTCGAAGCAGAGGCTGGTGCCGAGACTCTTGCAGCTGGTTTCGGCGTGATGGGGACAATTCCCCAAGACATGTAGAAGAAGCAGAGGAGGAAGGTTCTGGTTCTGGCGTGATGGGGACAATTCCCCCAAGACATGTAGAAGAAGCAGAGGAGGAAGGTTCTAATGCCCCTCTCAAGCGCAAACGGACAGGTGGGTCGCGTAGGAAACAGTTGGTGAAGAAGCCCTGTCGCCAAGCTCCCACGGTTGTCGTAGAGGGTGAACCATCTGTGGCGGTTCCTCCTCTTGTCCCCTCAGTAGTTGAACCGTCGGTTGCTGAACCGACTACTGGCGAAGTTGCTCCGAGCTTAGGTAAGATCAGCTTCGTCTTTGTAATGTATCTTTTATGTGTTCCGGATAGCTCATTATCTGCTTCGTGATATAGGAGCTGAGGCGGTGATGGGCCCGAGAACTGAGGCCATCGGAGAACAAGGGGAACATTACGATCCTCTATTCGCTTATCACAAGGGTCCTGAGGCCGGCTATCTTGCCGTCCCGGAAGAATCCGGAGGTGATGTAGCTGACGTTGGTCCTTCGGGCGCTGGGACTTTCAAAGGAAGTCCTGTAGCGTCAAGCTCTTTTAGGTGGTCCACGGAAGATTCGGCAAGCGAAAGCCAGCCGGCCATTCGTGTTGACTCCGCAAAGGACTTTCCAATGGAGCCCGTGGAGACTGATGCGGCTGCCAAGATGTTTGAGGCGACATCATCCTTTGGTATTGTTCCTACCTTTTGGTTTTCACTATTTATTGTGTCTTGCCTAAACACAATTTTGTTGCAGGTGTTCCGCCTCAAGGTGCGTCAACTTCAAGGGAACCAGAAGGTCTTCCGAGGGGTCGAGGGGTGACATGAGCACTTCGACCGCGGCGGATGCTGCTGTGTTGGAGGCTTTGTACGGTGACCTCCCCCCTTATCGGCCTGAGCTAGCCAAAAGAACAGAGGTTGAAGAGGCGGTAGTTACGGAGGCAACTTCACTCCTAATCATATCAACGAGTGAGGTGTCATCAATTTTGCCAGGTGCGGAGCTGAGGGTGATTACAAGTCCTACTTCCCCAACCCTGGTGGTTGAGCCTGTCGTCCAGGAGATGGTCTCTAGCCCTACCTCAGTGGTGGCTAGTGCACTGGTTTCAATGAAGACTCCGTCGAGATTACCGATGCCCTTTCATGCTGCTACAGCCGGTGTTCCTGTCGTTCCTTCCACAGTAGTGTTAACCAGGCTGGTGGATTTTCTGAGGCTGTCCGTCTACCAGAAGTGGCCGAGATTGAAAATGACTTCATAGGTGACATAGTCGATAGCTTTTATAAAGGCTTGATGCGATGCATTGATCTGGTCTTGAAAGGCTCGACTATGCCATTTTCAACTTTAAAGGTGGTCCTCTCTCGCAGTATTGAAAGTATTCGGACCTTGGAGGGTATAACCAGGCCAGTGCCTTGGAACTCTTGGTAGATCAATTTGAGAGGGACGTAGAGGAATGGCGCCGACTTAGCCTCTCAGACCTGGAGTCTTCGGTTAGTGAGCAGCTTGCGCATCTTGTCGCTCAAATGCATGAAGCCCGTCTTGCTGCTAAGGAGGTTGCTAAGGCTATTTCTTCTGATTTGAAATCCTTGGAGACAAGGAAAGTAGAGGTTGGGAATGCCATTGATGCCTCCACCAGTGCTCTTCTTGACGCTGAAGATAAAATTGAAAAGGCCAAGGAAATGATCAGGAAGGCAAATCTTCTCTTATTCAGGGCTGAACCAGTGCGTCTTGAGCAGCTTAGGGCCCAGAGTGAAGAACTCTCACAGCAGGAGTTAGCTCAGAGGGCAACCTTGGTTGAGGTCGAAGCTCGTTTGGCTCAGACGAACTTTAATGAGGCTGAGCTGAGGTCGCAGGCGCTTGTCCGGGCTGCTGATGATAGGAGGGCGAGGCTGGCTTCCCTTGAAGAGCGGATCAGATCTTATAATGTACGCCCGTAGGTCGCAATATATGTACCTCCATGTATCCCATCCTTTTGGAATCAATGAGAATAATCATTTTTTGTTTTGACTCCCTCTTGAATCTTCAAATTGTTCCACCTCCTGAATTATCGGTTCCAAATTGTATTGGTGCCATTTGAGAGAATATTCCTTTGTTGGATTGAATGTTGAGACTTGGCAGTCTGTCAGTTCAGAGGTCATGATGACATAACTGGTTGAGGAGCCACCAAGCTTCAAACTATGGTGATACTTGTCTTTTGTAAATGTCAACAAGTATCGAGACCTATCTTTTGTAAATGTCAACAGGGCTCGGTTGAGACTCGGCTGTCTGTTGGTTCAGAGGTCACAATGACATAACCGATTAAGACGCCACCAAGTTCAAGATTGGTGATACTTATCTTTTGTAAATGTCAATAAGCATCGAGACCTGTCTTTTGTAAATGTCAACAGGACTCGGGATGGAGACTTGTCTTTTGTAAATGTCAACAAGCTCAAAATTGAGACTTGGCTGTCTGCTGGTTCAGAGGTCGCAATGACATAACCGATTGAGACGCCACCAAGCTCGAAATTGGTGATACTTGTCTTTTGTAAATATCAACAAGTATCGAGACCTGTCTTTTGTAAATGTCAACAGGCTCAAGGTTGAGACTTGTCTTTTGTAAATGTCAACAAGCTCAAAATTGAGACTTGGCTGTCTGCTGGTTCAGAGGTCGCAATGACATAACCGATTGAGACGCCACCAAGCTCGAAATTGGTGATACTTGTCTTTTGTAAATGTCAATAAGTATCGAGACCTGTCTTTTGTAAATGTCAACAGGCTCAAGGTTGAGAGTTGTCTTTTGTAAATGTCAACAAGCTCAAAATTGAGACTTGGCTGTCTGCTGGTTCAGAGGTCGCAATGACATAACTGATTGAGATGCCACCAAGCTCAAGGTTGGTGACACTTATCTTTTGTAAATGTCAATAAGTATCGAGACCTGTCTTTTGTAAATGTTAACAGGGCTCGGTTGAGACTTGTCTTTCGTAAATGTCAACAAGCTCAAAATTAAGACTTGCCTGTCTGCTGGTTCAGAGGTCGCAATGACATAACCGATTGAGACGCCACCAAGCTCGAAATTGGTGATACTTGTCTTTTGTAAATGTCAACAAGTATCGAGACCTGTCTTTTGTAAATGTCAACAGGGCTCGGGGGGTGAGACTTGTCTTTTGTAAATGTCAACAAGCTCAAAATTGAGACTTGGCTGTCTGCTGGTTCAGAAGTCGTAATGACATAACCGATTGAGACGCCACCAAGCTCAAGGTTGGTGATACTTATCTTTTGTAAATGTCAATAAGTATCGAGACCTGTCTTTTGTAAATGTCAACAGGGCTCGGGGTTGTAATGGAATTTGGGAGAAAGTCTCGTTTTCACAGGGAGAAATGAGGGTATCACTGTTATAGGTTTAATGTTAACGTAACAGCAAAATGTATATGTGGTCTTACCATTCTGTGGATGAGAATTGGTAAGTGATTTTGGAGAGCTCGCTTTCACGGAGAGAAACGAGGGAATCACTGTCATAAGTTAATGTTAACGTAACAGCGAAATGCATATGTGGTCTTACCATTATATGGATGAGAATTGGTAAGTGATTTTGGAGAGGGAATCAAATGGGAACAGGTCCCTTAGGATTTTTAGCAAATCCTCAGCTGTCAACGGGTTTGATATGCCTTTACCAACTACCGTTTGAATTGGGCTAGCCATGCTATTCCCCTCAGCATGATGAGTTGTCGAGGACTTATGTTGGGCTTAAAGGCCAACATTTTCCTCTATCCTTAATCGTTAAGGATATTGGATCGTCTGGCTAGCGTATGTGTAACCTTGATTTTCCTTTAAGACAACCAGTGTATGACCAGGTTCCTACCGGTTTATGGTTGTGTGATCTCGCTTGGAGGAAGAGAAAGGCTCTCTTTGCATGTACCTTGTATATGAAGGTCTTGATCAGAGGTGTAATGTTAACTTGATCATGAGAAGGATCCTTAATTAAGGATAATACTTCTTTAAGAATTTGCCATTGATCGGCATCATGAGTAGGTCGCCATCTGAAGTCATAAGGCGATATGCTCTATTTGAATAGACTGTTTCTATCACAAACGGTCCTTCCCATTTAGGCTGAAATTTGCCTTGGTCTTATGCGTCATAATCATCGGTCGTCTGACGGCTAAAACCAAGTCTCCTTTCTGGAAGACTCTTTGTTTGACCTTCTTATTGAAGGCTTTCGAGATTCGAGCTTGATACAACTCGATGTGTTGCTGAGCTTGTAGTCGCTTCTCATCTAGGGCTTCGAGCTCTTGGAGATGCAACCGATCATTGTCTTCTGATGTGATCTTAGTCATTAGAACGACTCGTAATGACGGCATCTGGATTTCCAACGGGATGACTGCTTCACACCCGTGCACCAGGGAAAAAGGCGTATTGCCTGTCGGTGTCCGAACCGTGGTTCGGTAGGCCCAAAGACATTCACCAAGCTTTTCGTCCCAATCTCACTTATTCGAGGAGACGAACTTCTTGAGTAGCTTGATGATCGTCTTGTTGAATGCTTCGCCAAGCCATTAGCGGCGGGATTATAGGCAGTTGAAGCCACATCCTGAATTCGGTATTTATCGCAGAATCGATAGAATACCTGACTTATGAATTGGGGACCGTTGTCATGGATGATCCGCCTAGGGACACCAAATTGATGAATGACATGGTGTTTGATGAAATTAACCACATTAGAGGTTTTGACTTCAACCAGTGGTATAGCTTCCGCCCACTTTGAAAAGTAATCAGTTATTGCCAGGATAAATCAGTGACCTCTTATCGAAGAGGGGCTAATCGGTCCTACGACGTCTATTCCCCATGCTTCAAATGGCCATGAAGCAACAGTCGGGTGGAGCAACTCCGAGGGCTGGTGTATGAAGTCCGCATGAATCTGGCATGCTTTACACCTTCGTGCATATTGGATGGCATCGGCTATCATGGTTGGCCAATAATATCCAAGCCTATGTAACCTGTCTTTAAGCCTTGGACCTGACTGATGAGCTCCACATATGCCGTCGTGTGCTTCTTTAAGCAGTTTCTGTGCCTCTGAATTGAAAGGCAACGGAGGAGGACACCGTCATATGAACGATGGTAAAGTGTCTTCAGAGTTGGATCATAGTAGAAACAGAGAGACCTTCGTCTGATAGATGCCACTTCTTTAGGATTGTCTGGCAATAGACCATGTAAAGCATAGTCGATGAGAGAAAATTGCCAATCTCTTGGCTCAAGATCCGTGGAGACGTTATAGACTTCTCGGGTCCTTAGCATATGCTTAGAGCATACAAGATGTCGAGTTGCGACTGTGAGGTAATACTCGGTGTCGACCGGTAAGGCTAATGTTGTTACTAATGCAGCAAGAGCGTCCGCCTTGGTGTTTTGAGATCGAGACACATGCCCGATGTAGAAACCTTCAAATAGGTTGGTCAATTTAACGGCCGTGTGATAATAAGGCACCAAGTCCTCATGGCGGACTTCATATTCGCCTTTAACCTGATTGATGATCAGTTTTGAATCGCCGTAGGCTTCAAGGTAGCGTACCCCCATTCCATGGGCGAGCTGAAGGCCAATGAGCAGAGCATTATGTTCTGCTACATATTGGAGCATGATTCTGTCAGAGAAAATACTCTGGGAAGGACGTGATTTTGTGGAGAGATAAACACAACCCCCACTCCGGCAATAATCTTGCCTTTAGGGCCCATTCGCGATGCTCCATCGAAGAACATCTGCCACACTTCCTCCTCTGAGGTTACATTGGAGTCGAAGACTTCATCTGGAATATCTTCATGAAGTTTTGAATGTTCCGGAACTGGATGTGCAGCCAAGAACTCTGCAAGGGCCTGACCTTTAACCGCCTTCTGGGGGTAAAGATCATGTCGTATTAAGACAGAAGGAGTGCCCATTTAGCCAATCTTTAATTAATGATCCTGGCTTTGTCATGAGAAGACGCAATGGGTTCACTCTGGAGATGACATGTATGGTTTGTCCGACCAAATAATGTTGCGTCTTCTGAACACCAAAGACGAGAGCTAAACACTCTTTTCTCGATAGGATTATAGCAAGATTCCGCCCCTATCAGAGTCCTGCTTAGATAATAGATGGCCTGCTCGTGACCATTGTCGTCTTTTTGCGCGAGGAGGGCTCCAAGAGAATGGTCTATAGCTTTCACATAAAGCAAGAATAGTTTTCCTGATGTGGGGGCCACTAAGACTGGAGGTTTTGTGAGATACCTCTTGATATCTTCATAAGCTTCCTGGCAAGCTTGATCCCATACAAAGGAAGCACCCTTTTTCATGAGTCGGGTGAACGGTTGGCAGCGGCCCGAGAGATTTGCAATGAATCTTTTAATATAAGCCAGTCTGCCTTGCAAGCCTCTAAGCTCTTTAAGGTTCCTTGGTGGATGCATGCTTTGAATGGCTTTGACCTTGTCTGGGTCAAGATGAATCCCTTTTGATGTAACAATAAACCGGAGTAACTTGCCACTTGACACTCCCAAGAAGGATTTTGTCGGGTTCATTTTCAGTTGATGAGCCCGCATTATGTCGAACATCGTTCTCAGATTGCGAAGATGGTCACCCTTATTGCGGCTTTTGACAGCAATGTCGTCGACATAGCATTCCACCGTTTTTTGAAGATGGTCGCGGAAGATTGTACTCATTGCCCGCTGATAGGTTGCTCCGGCGTTCTTCAGTCCGAAGGGCATTACGGTGTAGCAGTATACCCCCAATGGTGTTCGGAACGAAGTATGCTTTTTGTCGTCGGGATACATCTTAATCTGGTTGTACCCTGAAAAGTCGTCCATGAAAGACATCCTTTCGAATCCACATGTGTTGTCAATCATGACATCGGTGATGGGGAGCGGCAATTCATCTTTAGGACAAGCCGTATTGAGATCGCGGTAATCGATGCAGATCCGTATTTTTCCGTTCTTCTTGAGGACGGGGACGATGTTAGCTACCCAATCTGGATGTTGTTCCTCCCGGATGAAGCCACATGCAATGAGCTTGTGAACTTCGGCTTCAATAGCTTCCATGATGTTCGGGCGAAACCAACGTTGTTGCTGCTTGACTGGCTTAACGTCGGGCTTGATATTCAGACGGTGCATGGCGACTTGCGGATCAAGTCCGGGCATGTCCTCGTAGCTCCATGCGAAGACGTCTATATACTCCTTTACGAGTATTATCAATTCTTCCTTTTCTGTAAGTGATAGGCTTTCACTTATAAAGATGGGCTTAGGGTGGTCTTGACTACCCAAGTTGACCTGCATCACCTTATCTTCAGTAGGTGGCTCACGCAGTTCGAATCTTTTTTCCCATTGGAGGCCTAACTGCTGGGCCCATGGTTCCTCATCAACAGCTTCTGAGGGCTCCAATTGACTGCTTGAAGTCATATTAACGGTGAGGTTTTCGAACATTCCTCCTATACTGACATCTAAGTCCCACTCGGAGGATGAGGCTGAATGTGATGGAATTGGTTCATCGTCTGTGAATTGAACCGTTGCCGATGATGTGGGTGTAACATATCCCAACCCCTGCGTGTACTATTATAGTAATTTGCAGGCTTCCCTTTAGGCACAAAGTTACGCATCAAACTGCGCCTTCCTTTTTCAAAATTCAGGCCTTCTCCATGCTTTAGGTCGTATCCTATTTTCTTCATAATATGGCGCGCAGGTTGCGCGTAATGGAAGAATTATGGAGTGTCTGAGTCTGAACTTGAATCTGCGACCGTGGGTCCCCGTGGTTGGGTTCTACCGAAGATTATCGGTAACTGACCTTCTTTGGATGGCGGGATCACCAAAACGGCTCCTTCAGCGGATTCCATGGGCGTACTGGACGCACTTGGCTTATGTAAAGGCATGTGCAAAGAGCTATCTGTAATGGATTCAAACGGCCCAACACTCGTAGGATAATCAAAAGAAATATTATCATTAATTACCCATTCACCTTCACCCTCTGAAGGAGTATTACATAGGGATTATTGAGACATGCTATAATTGGTTCACCAATCAGAATGGCTGGCATGCTTGCTTCGGATTCCGAATCCGCCTCATTGCCACTTTCATCATCGTCTGGCAATGGTTCTTTAGGTGTTTCACCGGCCTCTTGATACAGGAGAGCGTCAGTGAAGTAATTTTTCACCCCTTTGAATGGTTGCTTCTCAGCAAAGACAGTTCGTACTGTCGCGTCATCTTCAACATATTTGAAGCATTGGTGCAGAGTAGAGGGAACGATCCAGTTGGCATGGATCCATGGTCGTCCTAGCAGCAGGTTATATGACGTATCAGCGTCAATGACATAGCATGTCACTTCTGACTTCAGGCTCCCGATTCTGCAACGGAGTCGAATTTTCCCAAGTGGGTGACTGCTCCCGGCATTGAAACCGTATATTGTAGTGGTGGTTACGGACAACCTATACAGCGGTATGCCTAGGAAGTAGAGAAGCCTTTTGGGGATGATGCTGAGTGCGGACCCCAGATCGACTTGTATTCTTTCAATGCACGTTGAACTGATATGTCCGGTGTAGTACAGAGGTCGATCGTGCTTGTTGTCCTTGAGAAGCATATCTTCCGCTGTGAAGGTAATAGCGGGCACCTTTGATTGTGCATGATGACATTCAGGACACTGAGGCTGAGCGTCATCGTTAAGGACCTTTGGCATGCATGTCAGAAAGGATTCTGAATTAGCCAGCGCATCCCTGAGTGCTTCTCTTGTCTCTTTTGAGAGACGAAGGAGCTCTTGTATTGTAATACGAGCTAGGATATTAGCCAGCTGGGCCAATATGTCAAACGAAAGGGTGTGTCAAGCCCTGGGCCTGAAGGCTTCTTCAGGACATGGTCGAATCGGACCTCTTTAGGCTTTTCTTTTCCCTTGACTTGAACTGAAGTGGATAGTGGTATTTGTACTGACGTCGTTTGCTGTTGTATCTCGCCAGTAGACTTCTCATACTGCCTTAGGTATGATTTTTCAGATCGGGTGCCTGTCGGCTGAGGTACATCGGCCTGCATTGTGCAAGCATGCTTTTCTCCTTCTGAATCGCTGAGGGAAGCCGATGTAAGATTGCCGTCGTCTGGCAGGATGGAGATGACATTGCAAGATTTACCCTTTGATTTGGGCCTCTTTGAATCCCAGTGCATGTCTTGGGCGAGGTCTGGGTGTATCCACATGATTTTCCCTGTCTCCAATGTTAAGGGAACAAGACCCTTATTATCTTGAGCTGTAGCTGGAGGATGCTTGACTTCCAACCGTGGCGCAGGGACTGAATAAGTCCCGTCAGGAACTGCGACCTTTGGAGTTTTGCCGAACTCGAGGGTCACCATATTGGTAGTGACTTTCTTCTTCTCGTCTTCAATGTCAGAACCCCGGCGTCGACCAAGGCTTGAATTCTATCTTTGAAGACATAGCACTTGTTGGTAGGATGGTGAATCATCCTATGGTAGAGACAGTATTTGGGGTCGTTGGTGCGTCCTATCTCATTGGGACGCCGAGCATCAGGCAGCTTCATTTTATTCCCTTTGTGGAGCAGATGGAATATCGTGACCACCTGATCATCTTTGAAGGAATATTGTTTTAAAGGAAACTTAGGTTCCTGATTGTTGAAGCCGCTCTTCTTGGCTTTGACTGCGCATCCCCGGACAATTCAACGGACATAGTCTCCTTCCCTTTGGCTTGAGAAGACTGCGCCATGTCGCTACGTCCTTTGTTGTTCACACCCCATTTGCCTCTAGGGGTGGATGGTTCGAACTTTCTAGCCGACTTCTCGGCTATCTCAGCTTGTTCGACCAATTCTTTCCAGGTGTGGGCCTTGACAGCCCCCATGCGAATTTCTACCTGGTCTAAGAAGTTATGCCTGCATGTCTGTAGGAGCATGGGTAATGGCATCCCTGCTGGGCACATCAAAGACAGATTTCTGAATCGCTCAATGTAGTCACGGACAGATTCGCCCTTCTTCTGTATGGTGGAGAGGAGCTTGTCCATGGTCACCTCGGTATCGTCCTCATAGAAACGAGAGAGGAATCGGGTCTCCAGGTCGATCCAGAAATTGATAGAGCCCGGAGGGAGACTTTGGAACCAGTCAAATGCCACCTCCTTTAAGGTGCCAATGAACAGCCTAGCCATGATGGCGTCGTTGTCTATAACATTACCAGTCTGAGACCGAAAATAGTAGATGTGCTGATTTGGTGAACTTTTACCATCATACGTGTGCAACGTTGGTGGTTTGAACTTCAGTGGGTACGGCACTGAATCCCACTCCAATGGGTAAGGACGGACAGCCCCTACTTTCTTTAATTCATCCCTCTGAGCTAGGGATGCAATTTGAGCTTGAAGGCCTTTAAGGACTTCAGCGTCCAAAGAAGAACCCTCCTTGGATTTTTTCGTCTTTGGGTGATCATTGCGAAAATGTTCCTCCTCATCATGATTGCTCCTGGCATCATTGTCGTTGCGATTGCTGAGGAGTTGAGCGAGCATCTGTTGAATGTTGTCCAGAGCCTCTTGCTGAGTCTTAGAAGTTTGCTCCTGAGCTTCCAAACATTGACGAAGGTCGTCGTTAGCATTATCAGCCATCTTGACTGATGCTCTATCTGTTCGCATCGAGCTGACTGCCACCGAAGAGGCGTACCCACTGTCTTCATCTTCTTCATCTGACGGCTGGAGTGATCTTCTGAGCTCCGGCGAGGCTAGGGCCGTTGAGGAGGAAGGCTGCCCATAATTATAGGGTATTGCCACCCTAGATCTGGTATTTCAGAAAACACCTTCTTCATGCACCAAGACTTCGCCTAAGCCTGGGCTGTAATCTGGATCTGGGGAGCTGTAGGGAGTGTTGTCGGATGCTTGTCTGTCCCTGCGCAGCTCTTGTCCTCTTCCATTCATGTTGGCGGATGCGAAGGGTAGATCTCGCGAGACGCTCCTTTGCGATGCTTCCTCGGGGCCTGTACCGACAATAGATCAAAAACTGATCGTCGTCCTGGAGGAGTGGCGGGGATCGGTCCAAGCCGGCAATGGACCGAGTAGACTGTCACCAACTGACATCCCACTTGTTGACAACAGGAGGAAGATGTTTGTTTATTTGTCAACAATTCCTCAAATCAGACCCGGTTGGGTCTCTACAATAGAGCGCAAAAGGCTCTTTGGGTCGCACATAGGACGATGTTCTGCTTCTTTTATCCCTGCAGAAGGGATTAGTACTGAATAATACTTCAGTTCAGCTTCGCAACAAAAGCGCGAGCTTAGCGCTTGACGAACTGGAGGGCGGAGCACGCTATGGTGCTTTACCCGCTATGCTGCTGCGAAGGCGGTTAGCCTTGGATAGTACTTTGGCTCTAGCTTCGCAGTCATAAACCATGCACGTACGCTGTGGTACAGTAGTTTCGCTCATGAGAACGAGGCCGGCGCGAGGCATTGCTGCTCTTGAATTGGGCAACGGTATGATTGCCGTCGTGACTTCGTGATTAGCAGCGTTGTTGGAGCAGACAGGCATCTTGCCTTTTTTTTCACGAGAGAGGCGCGGTTTTGGCGTAGCTGCGCCTGAGGCTTCGGCCAAAGACTTCTGTTTAGGCCTTCATATCAGCTTTGGCAAAGGATATTTAGGTTCATAAGGAACCTGATTAGCCACACGCGAGGCTGAAGGGTGTTGGCAGAATTCTGCTTCTGGTTCCCGCCTCGAAACCTTGGTCATGGAGACCTTTCTATGCTTCCGTGCTCGAAGCATTAGACCACCCCCAGAGAGGACTTCTTCAAATCTTCCTTGGTCGAATTGAACGACCAGGTTCTCGAAAGTGAAGGGCTTGGACTGCGGGCGTGCTTCCTTGTTACGCCAGAGAACCGCAGTAGGTTCACAAAGAACCTTTTTGTCTCCGCAGAGACTTTCCTTGAAGATTTAGCCAGAGAGGCTCTGGCTGCACCGGCTTTTCTGAATTCAGAGTTAGACCCGAAGGTCTGTTCGTCGCATTGCGACACTTGATTCTCGACAGTGGAGAATTTCCTCCCCAGCGGAGTCGCCATCTTGTTTTCCATTGATTTGCAAAGGGGAAAACTTACAATAAAAAGAGTTTGAGGAGCTAAATTACACGTATTCTTAAAAAGATTACAAGTAGATCTCCTGCAATTGATATCAAGTTAGAAATACGAGGCAAAAATACTAGGCCAACTTTGTAAACAGAACTGGACTATTGTGATTCCTTATAAGCATAGAAATCTATATACTGTTTGATGCATTAATGCTTTCATGTTCATAAGGGAGCAATTTTTCTTTCTTTTCTGACCACAGATAAGGTGTATAATATGACTAACAAATTGATGATGGTTTGAAATGTGTGCTAAGGTGCGCAAATAGTACATATGTTTTCATGCTATTTGTTTTAGTTTGAGAGAGAAGTTTTGGAATTACTAGTTTGATAGAAAGTGCATGACATTTTCCTGCTTTTTTTTTTCAATTTTAATGTTCTGTATATTGGAAGATTATCATTTTCTCTTTAGGATTATTCTTTTTTGTTTTAACAAATTTCTCTTGTGTTTTGGTATCGTTGGTTCTCAGATCAGCTGCTGAAAAAGGAAATAAATGAGCTGAAGAAGGCATTAACTGAGGAAAATGAGGGAACTGTGAATGGAGATTCTGAGCAGATTTCTGCGGAATAACAAACTGTTAGGATTATGACTGGAATACATTGCAAATATAGACGAAGCTTCAGAAATCAAAGAACGGATGTGCACGAGGAGCTGTGGACAATATAAGTCGACTTATACTTTGTATAGTTGACTTATGATAAGACTAGTCAACTTATACAATTAGCATAGTCGATTAGTCTTGTAAAAAATAAGTAAGGTTCTTATTTTTTTGTCAGATTAATTTAGTGATACTTCTGTATAGTCGACTAATACACATGATAAGCCGACTTATACATTAGTATAGTCGACTATATCCAGTTCTGGCAGTTTTTTTGGATCTGTTTCCAATTTGAATTGGATTCGGGTTTTTTTTTTTCTTCTGAGACGATGATTGTTCCTATTGATGGAGTTTGTATAGGACTAGGAGGGCCATATGGTCTACAAATAACTCTTTGGGGTGGCCTTAAATGAAATTTAAGGAATTCAATAATTCTAAGAGAGAATCAAGAAAAATGAGAGATTTGTGCGAGAAGTTTTAGCCATAAGGCTTCTCTGTTCTAGGCAGTCATCAAATGGCTTGTAATCTTCTTAGCAAGAGGTGTAAGTGTTTCTTATCGGCCTCCACAAAAGTTCAATAAAGTTTCTCCCCTTATCCCTGGATGTATACACGATCTGTTTGATTGGTGGAACCATGTTAAATTATGTATTGGCTTTCTATACTTTGGAATATCTTCTTCATCTCTTCTTCTCGTTGCTCGGTGATCTTGTCCCTACCGTTGTGCCATCCTAGCAATTGGTTTAGGAACATATCCATCGTGGGGGCCATTTTTACACAATTGGTATCAGAGCAAGGTCAATGTGAAGATGTTTGCAATCAAGTTCGATAAGAAGTTCGATAATATCATCAATTTCAACAGGTAATAGATTAGTAGAATGAACGCCATTCTAACCCAGAGCGGGTTGAAGAAAGCACTACTCGGGAGGGAGAAAAAGGCTCAATACATGAAGGAAGAAACTTAACAAGAGTCTGATGAAAAAAACCTTGACAGCTATTTAGTTTACTTGGCTGACAAAGTGTTGGATGAGTTTTCTTTAAAGAAAATAACATCCTCACTGTGGAAGCGACTTCAGGACCATTATCTGAAGAAGTCGTTGGCGAATTGATTATTTTGGAGCCACATCTTTTTCTTCTCCACATGCATTAAGGTACACTTATTAAGTCTCACATTGCAATATTTTCTCTATTATCAATGATTTAGATAAGATAGAGGATAGATGTTAAGATAGAAGATGAGGATCAAGCACTTCTATTACTGTGTTCTTTACCTTCTTTATATAAGAGCTTTATGAAAGCTATCATCTATGGAGGCAAATCAACTATCAAGGTCAATGAGATCAAGGAGCATCTGTTCAACAAGGACAAAATTGACAACCAGTTGACGGGTGAGTATCATCGTGATGATTTCTGGTAAGCTCATTTTTCAGAGGAGAAGAGTAATAATGAAAGTTTCACAGGTAACCCAAAACACAAGAATTGGGTGCGCAACTAGTGTCACAAGAAGGGGCCCATTAGAGCTGTTTGGAATCGCAAGAAGAAACAACAAGATGCTAATGTCACTGAACTGGTAGGAGGGGATAAAGATAAATGTGATGTTCTATCTGTTAGAGACAGATCTGTCGGCAATAAAGATAGATGGATTATTGACTCTGAATCTTCATAATATATATCTGTTCCAATAGGAAGATGTTCTGCTCATACACTTCGGTTCAAGGGGGAAAGATCTTCATGGAGAATTCTGCCACGAGCAAGGTGATTGGTGAAGGAACAAACCACTTTCGTTCTCATGATGGATGCATCACTATTCTTCAAGGCGTTCATCATGTTCCTTAATTAAGGTACAATCTCATCTCTCTTGGAAACCTATATGGAGAAGGGTTCAATTTCAATTCTGAAGGTGATTTTATAAAAGTTTTCAAAGATGTCCATGTGAAGTTTCAGACCAAACATGTCGACAATGTTTACATGTTGCGAAATTCGAAGATTCTAATTGGTAGATTGCAGTTATCCTTGGCTTTAAGATCATAGGTTGTGGAACAATTGAAGATTATAATAGTTTCGAGCTCGGATGTTCAGTTTTACCCCGAAGGAATATTGGGACTAGGCGCGCCGGTGCACAACAAGGAAGTGTAGATCGTTACTCCTATGGTGAAGAAAATTCTCATAAATTCTGTGTGGATTAAGGAGATCGTTGGGTGATCAAGTTCAGGTCGGGCCTGAACTTGTTCGAGCTAATCAAGTTATGAACCGTATGAGGGGTTATTGAGAAGAAGGAGTGAGATGGAGATGAAGTTAAGAGTTGTTCAACTGTACATTGATGTGAGCACATGTAGCATGGTGGCTATATATTCTCGAACTTGGACGTATTCAAGTATAGGGGGAGATTGTTAGGATTG
>JAVJIF010000249.1:0-98240 GCA_038442645.1 Agave tequilana | reverse complement strand
AAAGGAAATCACAATATGTCGATCGTATAGTTGCTGAGATCCGAAATACCTGGAATAACATAGTAGCTAGTCAGGTATTTATACAGCTCATTCTCTATCGAGAAAGTGGTTCGCTTCTGATTACAACCGAAAATATCCCACAAGTATTCTTTACTTTCTTTAACTAAGGATACTTTTTCTCACGCTGAGGTCTTCGTCCGGTACTACACCGGTGCTTCTGACGTGAAAGGTGTTTTTTCCTCTTCTATGTTTTTATCAGGATCAATCGAGAGCGTCCAATCGTCTGTGGTGGAAAATTTCCTTCACATTGGTGCATTGAGATCTCTTAAATCTATACTCAAGATCTCTTCCCCCTTTCCTAAAGCCTTCCTCAAAAAGCCTCGTCGAATGTAAATGGCTACCGAGGAAGAGCGCATCCTAGGCCGCTACTGCCGTCACTTCAAAAGGCAAGTCAACAGTTGCTGGGGGTGCGCCTATCGACGCTCATCCTCCCCATCCTGACGTTCTCATCGAAGACGTCAGGGAAGTCAATCTTCCCCGCCCACTGCCCTGAGAGCATAGGCCGCTAGCACGATACCCAACTGCCCGTTGAAGGTCAGCTCATCCATCTCTCATCTTCAAAAGCAGTTGGACGAGCAACGGACGGAGGCGATTCGTGAACGTGAGAAGGTTACTCTAGAGAAAGACATGATGGCTCGCGTGCAGAATCAACTCATCACTCGATTGAGATCCTTCAGATGTCGCAATTCACTAGGAATCAGGGGCAGAGGGGTCTCGGGCTCCCCTATCACCACCTCTTACCGCGGGAAACCACCCACACCGAGAGCAATCGAAGGCGTGCCAGATCTGACCTCTCGAGTGATGACGACACTCTGAGAATTCAGCCCCTCATAAGGCTTCGAAGGTCCACGCATCGAGGATATTGAGGAGATTGTTCGGAAGCGATTTGAGGAGGAAAGTCAACAACTCTGAAAAGAGGTGGAACCTTGCACTTGAGAACCTCTGACTCATCACTCTCAGAGAAAATCACCTTCACCGCTTTCCCAAAAAGTTTATAATGCTGAGCTTCGAGTGCTACTCTGTGACGACCAATCACATCCAGCACCTCCGGCATACCAAGACTCTGATGGCGGTCCACTCTCACGATAACCACCTCTTGAGTCGCGTGTTCCCATCCAGTCTCAAAAGCGCTGCCTACAATTGGTTCTACTTTCTCCCGAGGCACTCACTCTGAAGTTTCGAAGAGGTGAAGCAGGCCTTTTATCACCAATATGCTTCCCGATGAGAGCTTAAGAAGAACAGTCACCTCCTTACGATCACGATGAAGCCCGGAGAAAGCCTCAAATATTATGTCAGTTATTTCCAAAACCAAATTGCATTGATAATGACGTGACTGCGTGTTCATCAGTGAGTTGCAAGTCTCCCACTCCTTCTACACACTTGGTGAAATAGAAAGTCACCAAGATGAGGGACATCTTCTCTCGGGCTCAGAAGTACATTTAGATCGAGCATGCGACGAGGAGCGCAGTCGATCGCTCTTCCAGGGGGAATGAGGGGAAAGCGAAAGCCAAAATCTGCCTTCCCAATAATGAATCAAATCAACCTTCCAATGCAATCAATAAACAAACAACCCCCCACAGAACCCCACGAAGTCCAGCAGAGAGGAGGCTGACCTCACACCATTCAAGATCTCCCCCGATCTTTTTTTCAGCGCCATCAAAGACCAATTGTGGTGGGAATTTTCCACCACAGACGATTTGATGCTCCCGATTGATCCTGACAAAAATAACAAAAGAGGATAGAATATCTTTCAGGTGAGGAGCATCGGTGTGGTGCCGACCGAAAACCCTAGAACGTGAGAATAAATACCCTTTTTTGAGAAAAGCAGAGAATACTTGAGGGAGCTGTTTTCAGTGGTAATCAGAAGCCAACCCTCTTCTTGATGGCGGAGCTACATAAGTGGAGAGCACTTGAGGGAGAAGCTTAAGGAACTTGAGGGAGAGCAGTTAGAGAGCACTTGAGGGAAAGCTGGTGGGGCACCTTTTCGTATTCTTTCATTTAATGTTACATCTATAAAGGTTGGCAAAAGTTAAATTCCATGTCTAGTCCGCGCGCGTATTGGGCAGATAATCGTTGTTTGGAAGCCATCAGAATGCGTTGGGATTCGCACAACGGTCCAGATTTAAGCGTCGTGGGTGGAAATATGAGCACTTTTTCAGGGCCGTCACTGCGATGACATGAGCATCTGCTCTTAAATTGGGGGAAGTTGAAAATTAGGACCTACCTTAGAAATCTTTGAGCTTTTTGCCTATTTGCTTTCTTCTTTTTTGCTTTGAATCTTTGCTTCTAAATTTTCACTCGATCCTTCAAATGGCAGGAGGAGGAAAATCTGCTGCTCACACTGTTCGTCCCAACATAAGTCAGTTTCATTCTTCTTTATGGCCTGAAAGAAGGGCATTTGTCGTTGATCTGCTGAGGAACCAGTTGAGGGCAACGAGGCGTCCGTTGAGGATTTGGACTTTCTTGACGTAAGTAGGGTCTTCATCTCTAGTATTGCGGATATCTAGATTGAGTTGGCTTCGATTCTCCACTGAGTGACCAGATACCCGAGGAACTTGCTGGAAGCTACTCTGAAGGTGACTTCTCAAGGTTGAGCTTCATGTTGTATTTTTGGAGGAGAGTGAATACTTCCTCCAAATGTTGTACATGGTCTGAGCACTCGAGACTCTTCACGAGTATGTCATCGACATATACCTCCATTGTGTACCCAATCAACTCCTAGAAGACCTCATTATTGACCATCCGCTGGAAGGTGGCTCCGGCGTTCTTCAACCCGAAGGGCATTACTTTGAGCAGTAGATGGCACAGGCAGTGATGAGGTCATCTTGTCCTCATTTGCTGGATGCATCTTGATTTGATTGCATCCAGAGTAGGCATCCATGAAGCTGAGGAGTTCATGACCCATTGTTGTCAATCATCTGGTCTATGCTGAGTAGCAGGAAGCTGTTTTTGGACATGCCTTGTTGAGGTCCGTGAAATCGATGCCAACTTCTCATTCTTCTTTACAAGAATCGGGTTGACAAGCCAGTTTGGGTAAGAGTTTCTCGGATGTAACCGCCTTGAGCAATCACTGAGTGCCCAGAGTCAACTTCATCACTGAGTGCCTGGAGACGTTCTGCATTCATCTTTCATGGTATTTTACTTTACTGGTTTAGCTTCAGGACGGATAGACAGATTGTGGCAGATGATAGAGGGGTTGACTCTGGGCATGTCGGTGGGGGATCATGTGAACACATCTAGGTTCTCAGAAAGGAACTTCTCGAATTGAGTCTTCTCAAGGGCAGGAAGCTTCGTACCGATCCAGAGAACTTATCCTGGATGATGGGGATTCGCGTGTAACAACTCGACTTCTTCCTCTGACCTGCTGTCCAGAATTTCTGACCCGGTGAAAGAGTTGGAATCTTGAATGGTGTGTGGTCGACCTCCTCTCGGCTGGTCTTCGTGGGGGTTCCGTGAGGGCTATTTGTTGATTGCGCCGAAAGCTCGATTCTGATTTTTCATTGAGAAGGCAAATTTAGCTTCAGCTTCTCCCCTTCAATTCCCTTTGGAAGAGTGAACGAATGCTCTCTTGGTCGCATCCTTGATCTGTATGTACTTCTGAGCTCGGGAGAGGATGTCTCTCATCATGATGACTTCTGCTTCACCAAGTGTTTATAGAAGGTGTGGGAGACTTGCAACCCACTGATGAACGCAACGACAACCATGTCATTATATTATACTCCAAGGCCATTTGTCTTTAGAAATAACTGATGTAATGTTTGAGGCTCTCTCTGGGCTTCATTTTGACTGTGAGAAGGTGATTGCTGTTCTTCTTAAGCTTCCATCGGGAAGAGTATTGGTGATAAAAGGCCCGCTTCACCTCTTCGAAACTCTAAAGTGAGTGCTTCGGAAGAGAGTAGAACCAGTTGTAGGGTACTGCCTTTAAGACTAGATGGGAATACACGACTCAAGAGGTGGTCATCGTAAGAGTGGACCGCCATCTTATCTTGGTATTGCCAGAGGCGCTGGATGTGATCGGTCGTCCCAGAGTAGCACTCGAAGCTCGGCATTATGAACTTTTTGGAAAGCGGTGAGAGGTGATTTCCTCCGAGAGTAGTGAGTCGAAGGTTCTCAAGTTGCAAGGTTCCACCTTTTGTAGTTATTGTCTTTCTTCATCGATCTGCTTTCGAATAATCTCCTCAATGTCCTCGATGTGAGGGACCTTTGGAGCCTTGTGGGGTGCCGAATTCTCAGAGTGCTCGTCATCACTCAGGAAGTCAGATCTAGAGCGCCTTCGAATGCTCTCGGCATTGGGGGGTGTCCCGTGGTAAGAGGTGGTAAGGCTTTTTGAGGAAGGGTAAAAGGGTGAAGACATCTTGAGTATAGATTCTGAGCTCTCAACGAAATACCAATGTGGCGGGGATTTTCTACCACAGACGATTGGACGCTCTCGATTGATCTTGACAGAAACACAAAAGAGGAAAAAACACTTTTCAGGTCAGAGCATTGGTGTGGTATCGACTAAAGATCATCGGTCGTGAGAATAAGTGTCCTTATTTGAGAAAAACAGAGAATACTTGTTTGTGGTGTTTCGATCGTAAGCAGAAGCGAACCCTCTTCTTGATGGAGAAAGGAGCTATATAAATACCTGATTAGTTGTTAATGTACAATGGGTATTTTGGATCTACATAACTACATGATTTGTACGTTTCGAATTTCTTGTAACCACCTGGATCACGCCACTTTGATTGTTGGGATAGCCATGCAGAGATATCCAGCACTCCATAACAGCCCACATTGATATATGGTCATTATAACATTTGGATCATGGGGATAATCTGGTAGCAAGTTGGATCCGTTAATCGTGGGGATTAAGCCATTCAGCTGTAAGCAACGCAGGGGTAGCAGGCTTCGGAGAGTCTTCGTGTCGGAGCCTTGGGTAGCTCCAGAAAGGATCATTGTACGGTTATTGGAGTCCCCGGAGAGTTGCACAGTTCCGGCTGCAATAGTGGATCTTGATAAGTAATGTCTGACCGGATGTGGGCTCGGGGCGAGGCCCAAGGTTTTCTTTTTGGGCCCATGTTAGGCGTGTGTGTGAGCTGGGCTTGCGGCCAGAGAAACAATGCGTCTAGGCGGTGGGACACGTGTCATGATCTTGATGAGGATCAAAATCTAACCACTAATCCAAACCTTGGGTGAGGCGCTCGAAACTACTCCCACCTAATCTGAAGGGGTCAGGAGCCGGAGAATATTGCGCTTTCTATGACGGAATGGGTCACTGTACTATTGATTGCAGCTATCTCCGGAGACAGCTCTAAGTGCTAGTAAACCGAGGGTATCTCAAAAAGTTTATAGGCGGTGGGACACGTGTTATGATCTTGATGAGGGACAAAATTCGACTAGTACAACCTTGGGTGGTGAGGTACTCGAAACTACTCCCACCTAACCTGAAGGGGTTAGGAGTCAGAGAATACTATGCTTTCTATGACGGAATGGGTCACTGTACCATTGATTATCGCTATCTCTGGAGACAGATCCAAGAGCTAGTAAACTAAGGGTATCTCAAAGAGTTTATCTTTAATTCCGGGCAGTCCTCGGAGACCAAGGTGCAGAAGGAGGCCATCGAGGCCTCGCATCCTGAGAGTCAGGTCAACTGGACTCTCTTCCAATATCAGGAAATAAAGGCCATCTTAGGCAGTTCCCGATAGAAGGCACAACCACCAAGGAGAAGGCCATTTACATTAACAAGGCTCATATGAGCAAATACCCTATAGTGCTGATAGGTATGCCTCTAACTCTGAGCAGACCAATCTCATTCTCGGACGCTGACGTCTTGGCTGTGCACTTTCGCACATAATGCCCTGATCGTCATCATGCTCATCGACAACTGTCGAGTGTCCAAAATTCTGGTAGACAGAGAGAGTGTTGTTAACATCCCGCATGGATGCATCCTGGACAGGATGGAAGACGCCTGAGATAGCCTGAGCAAGATCAATCATCAAACCCGTTCTCGTCTGTATGGGTTTGACGGGAACGAGATACATTCACCGGGCACGGTTGCACTCCCTGTTCGCGGTGGTCCATACAACATTATCATGGAATTCTACTGGTTGCTATGGAGTCTTCTCATAACGTGATCGATCCTAAGTAGGCCATGGCTCCACATGATGAAAGTTGTCCCATGCACCTATCACCAACTAGTGCGGTATCCTACTCCGTCCGGAACGGTCGACATAAGAGAAGACCATGCCATGTCCAGGATCATCTCTGCCATTGCTAGGAAGAAGTCTGGCTATAGGTCAAAGACTGCAAAGGCAGTCTCCGATGAAGACCTCCCAGCGGGAAAGAAACAGAAGTAGATTGCTACATAATAGCAATCATAGAGCGGTGAGAGCCAAGATCCCGACTCTTCCACTGAGTCAGAAACCTTGGACAGTAGGTCGGAGAATGAAGCTGAGTTGTTCCACGCGGACACCCATCATCCAGAATGAGTTCTCCCGATCGGTACAAAGCTTTTAGCCCATGAGAAGACTCAATTCAAGAAGCTCTTTTTCGAGAACCTAGATGTGTTCGCATGGTCTCCCCACAGGCATACCTAGAGTTGACCCCTCTATCATCTGCTATAAGCTGTCTATTCGTCCCGAGGCTAAACCAGTAAAGCAATAACTGCGAAAGATGAAGGCAAGAACTTCTTCAGGCACTCAGTAATGAAGTTGACCGGTTTCTCAAGGCCGGTTTCATCCGAGAAACTCTCTACCCAGAATGACCAGCCAACCCGGTTCTGATAAAGAAGAAGAATGGAATGGATAGTCTGCATTGGCTTCACAGACCTCAACAAGGCATATCCCAAAGACAGCTTTCCGCTACCCAGCATAGTCCAGATGGTTGACGCAACGACGGGTCATGAACTCGTCAACTTCATGGATGCATACTCTGGATAGGTTTTAGATTAGCTTAGATTTTTCTTTTTCTGTTTTTTATAAACCAAGATTAGAGAAGAGATTCATGAGAGTAAAAAAGAGAAGGGTTGTATTGAAAGTGACATCAATGTAAGTTAAGTTTCCTCCTTTCTTTCATAGTTTTTCAATTTAATTAAGGTTTGCTTTATTTTTTTCTTGTTTTTTTGGTATTTTTCTTCTTGTGTATCACTACGATCCATATGAAATTTCAAGCATAGGAATAGCCTTAGCTTTGTGAGTGTTATTGATAGTTCATGATGATAGATTTGCTTTCATAGTCTTTCTTATTTCATGCTTGCTTTTGAGTTTTGATGATCTAATGTGGACGGAATCAGATTCAATCTTATAGCCTTAGCTTTGTGAGTGTCATTGATAGTTCATGACGATAGATTTGCTTTCATATTCTTTCTTATTTCACGCTTGCTTTTGAGTTTTGATGATCTAATGGACGGAATCAGATTCATTCTTATGGATTATGCTTTAATCGCTTCCAACTCAAGGTAAACTATCGCCTACGATATAGGGTAAGTAATCATCCAAAGGGGTAAATCCACTTTTATCTTCTTTCTTTCTTTTAGTTCTTTCTTAAAACAAAAACAAAATGCAAATAATATCTTCTTCTTTTTATTTCTACCTCTAACTTAATATAGATTTCTTTTTTTTTCAACACAAAGAAGAACCACTTAACCAATTAGTATTTAAAAAGATACTGAAAAGCTTCCATCACATCCCTCCTTATAGATCAAGACCCGTATAGCTTTTACTATTGCGGTTAAATTGTGAGAAGCAGACACGCTCCTGAACATTGACAACACTTTCCAAAACTCTCTCTTGCTTTTTGACGATCAAATTTTAGCGTCGTTTCCCGGGGAACGATATTATTTTTATTTACTATGTGATTAATTTTTCTTCTCTGTTTTTATGCAAGGGCAGATTATAGGAACTTGACAACTGCAAAATATCAAGAGGAGCTTTTTCAATATAAAATTGTCGCGTTCCCGTTGTTCTACTAGTGAGTTACTTATCCTGCTTCTTTGCAGGGTGATTGGATTGTACTTTTATAGTTTCTTCAGTTATTAGATTTTTTTTCGGTTAACTTGTTCTGGATACTATTTTTAATTCAACAGTAATCAATTGACTGAAGTGTTTAAAAAATGGTTAGACTTGCATCATAATTATCTGTATAATTCTATTTTCTTTAAATTACTGTTGAAGAGTGCTGGAGGCAAGGTATGTCTACATTGCATCTAGATTAGGAAACACTTTTTTGTGATTTAAAATTTGCTTTGAGTGCTTCTTACCTATTTATTTAGCACACTTTTGCACAAAATTGAATTAAGGGCAAAACTTGAAAACAAGATAAGGTGGGAAGTCATTACCCTCTCTTGGCCGCAAACCATCTCCACCGCACTCACAAGCTAAGTCTAATTTTAAATTTGAATAGACGGGCCCTAGGATAACTTAGACTCACTAGGAGGCTGACCTAAGGGGAAAGTTGTTAGAGTTTGACTCTTGTCAAATCAGCGACTAAGGTAGGGGATTGAGAGCTTTTTCAATAAAAATTGTCACGTTTTCGTGGCTCTACTGGTGAGTTACTCATCCTGTTTCTTTGCAGGGTGATTGGAATATACTTCTATAGTTTCTTCAGTTATTAGATTTTTCCGGTTAACTTGTTCTGGATACTATTTTTAATTCAACAGTAATCAATTGACTGAAGTGTTTAAAAAATAGATAGACTTGCATCATAATTATCTGTCTAATTCTATTTTCTTGAAATTATTGTTGAAGAGTACTGGAGGCAAGCGTCTACATTGCATCTAGATTAGGAAACACTTTTTGGTGATTTAAAATTTGCTTTGAGTGCTTCTTATCCATTATTTAGCACACTTTTGCACAAAATCAAATTAAGGGCAAAGCCTGAAAACAAGATAAGGTGGGGAAGTTATTACCCTCTCTTGACCCACAAATCATCTCCATTGCACTCATAACATAAGTCTAATTTTAAATTTGAATAGATGGGCCTTAGGATAACTCAGACTCACTAGGAGGCTGACATAAGGGGAAAAGTTAGAGTTTGACTCTTGTCAAATCAGTGACTAAGGTAGGGGATTGAGAGGCGAAACCTCAAAGGTCAGTGGCTTGATTTAATTAGGCCCGTTGCTCACGCACCTATACTTCTTACTGATTTTGCCACCTACCTGGCCTATTAACTTGTGGTCAGATTGCTGCAATATACATCCTGTGGACAGTTTACAGTTAGGAGTCGTCTAGGTTTTAGTTTACCTTAGAATAGCTTAGTTGATTTTTTTTTTTATATTGTTCTTATTGATTTGTGCATGCAAGTGTGGTAGATAGACCCGGTTTTATATCTAGGTTAACAAAAAACAATTCACCACAAAAAAATCATAAAAAATATTCACTTTTCACATGGCCTATCCACATTCATTTGGTTAAGATCTATAGGCCAGATCCTCCTTTTCATCCACCAACCTCTCTTCCGAGGTTTCATCATTACATCCAGCCCATTATCACGTCTTTTACGTCTTACCATCCATTTGGTGCCATCACTATCATAACTCATGTCATTCTTTGGAGCTGTGTCCTTCGATAGGATATTCCTTAGGACTAGGTCCAAATTAACTTCACACATTTCAAGAGTCTACGAGTGTACCCTATCCATCAATTTCGAATGGGGGTGTTGGAATTATTCTGATTCTTCATGTGACCAATCACATACTAATTCTTAATTTAGTTAGTCTCCTATGTATCCATCATCCCTCAATTTGAGTTAGCAAGTGAGAAAAAAAAAAGATTCATTTTTTACTCAACCTGTTCTTGATTCAAAATTGACTCGATGCATGTAAATTCAAAAACACATTAACATGTCTACTCATTGCATCAAGAGTTCTCAGTCTATTCCTCAGCCAAAATCTTCAATTCTATATCACATTCGTTTTCATGAAGCGAACAATTCAAAACTTTGAAATCCAATGAGCAAATCGATGATCACATTGACATGTCTGTTGAAAAGTTTCACATGTGCATGAAGTGTGCATACTTGATAGTTAATCCTCAGTTTCTGAAAAAAGTGATTAGAAATTGTTTGGCTACACGTGCACATTATGTGGAGCAAGTCAAATCTTATTGTGAGAATAAAAGTGATGATGAACTTTTACTTCAAGAGAAAATGAAGATAATTTTCTAAGTTTTGGGAAAAGACAAGCATTGAGGAGCAAAAGATTTCTTCAGATCAAATTGAGAAAATAGGACACAATTGTGAGAATGCATGCATGGATGATGAGTCATTGTTTCTGATGAATTGTTTAAGGATGAGTGTGATCATAGTAGTGAGAAGAAATCTGTTGAGGATATTAAGTTTAGAGTTCTCTTTGAAAAAGGAAACTTGATTTGAGTATCTTCACTTTCAATGAGCCAATCAACGATCAATCGTTTGAAAAATAATTCAAGAACCTCGAATTGATCAAAGTTTTGAAAACTTTTTTTAAGATAAACTTATGTTTTTGGATGAATCAAATAGGGATGTCTTGATCAGTTACACACCTCCAAACGAAATTATTGATATAAATTTTGAGGTGATGTTTGAGGATGAACTCAAATTTCTAGACATTCATTTTGTGGACACTTCAATTGAGACGTGTGATGATAATCAATTTTTAAAAGCAGAAGTGGGAAGAAGAAGAGTATGAGGAGATTGAGGAAGGTCAAAAATAAATTGGAGAGGATGCGAACCAAGATAATAAAAGATTGATCTCTCCAATTTCACTACTAAAGAGAACCCATTAGAATGATGGAAAACAGTCTCAAGGGAAGAGACCTTGAAAGATCTAGGTGTTGGGGGGGGATTAGTTGTATATATGTATATACTTGTTGTAGTTTGTGAGTTTTTTAGTCGAGTCAGTTTTAGTGAGTCTTTTACGTATCTTCTTCTCTAACCTATATGTTAAGAATATTGTAAGTTATACAAGATAAGGATGCATTCAAATGCACAAAGTATCTTGGGGTTGCTTTTGCAGCTAACTTATTCGTTGCACTGTGAGTATTTCTTATTCAAGCATATTTTATTTCACATATTTTACTCATGTCAAGAATTGGATGCTTTATTCTTTGATTATGTGCACGTATGCTATACTCGTTCTATCTCTGTATTCATGTATATGCATGAGAACATGACACAATTTAAGTGTGAGGGAGGATTTCACTAACATAGCTAACATAGTTTAGTTATTAACAAAGGTTTTCTCACAGTAAAAAATATATTTTACAAAAATATAATTAGTTTTTAAAGAATTAAAAATCTAACAAAGTTTGAAATTTAGATGGTAAGTTTATTTTGAAAGAATCTATAATTTATGACTTAGAGATAAAAAAATTTAAAAATAAACATCATCTATAATTTATTGACATGATTATGCATCTTATATACACGTACGCATAAGTTTTTTGCTTGGGATGATGACAGCTTAGCCTGTTTTGAATATATAGTATAAAAAAGAAAATATATGTGTGTGAAAAATAAACAAATCAATTATTGATTTGCTAGGTGCTTTGGCCTAAGCAAATCTTGGTATTTACGCAAAAGGTAATTTGATAAGTTTGTATAAAATATATAAATATAATATATATATTGGTACATCTAATAATTAATTAGTTAGGTATTAGGGTCTCAAGAAACCTTGATATTTATACAAAAGAAAATTAGATGAGTTATACATATTAAAAAAAGAAGTGCTTAAAGAGGGCAACGAAGTGGTAATACTTCGTACTCCTAAAAATGCATAGGTTTTAGGAGCTAAAAAAAATTATGTACATATATATAAAAGGTGAAATTTGAACAAAATATTTTCAAGCTAAGACTATTTTCACTTACACAAAGATGCATAGGTTTTGAAAACTTAGGAAGGAGTGGTGTAGAAATATTGAATTTAAATCTCTAAGGAAAGATGATTAGATTTTTTGATATTATGATTGAACTTGATTATGCTTATACATGTTGGAAACTTATGAATTTAATTGCTAGTGACTACTTGTTATGAAATAGAAAAAATCTTTTTTTATTTTTTAGTTATCCTATTTTTTGTTATCTTTTTTTATCTTAGTCTTTTCTTATCTATTTTTTTTTCACAAGATAATGTGGTGCAACTCACTAAAATCCTTACAAGACAAAACTCGTCCTTTATGGGTAACCTTAACCTAGAGGTTTAACAGTTTGTTCCACGTGCTAAGTGCAATCGTAATTCCTATGAAAGTGAGTTAGGTTATGCTAGTTTAGTTTTTTTTTTTTTTTTTTACTCGAGGGCGAGCAAAAGATAGGTGTGGATTGTGATTACATATCAATTTTGCATATTTATTTTCAATTTTCATATTTATCTTTTATAAAATAATACTATTTAATTCTCTTTTTATTTAGTGATGTGCTGATCTTTATAAATAAGAGACCAGAAGAAAAAAGCCCAAAAGAGCCCAATAATTTAGATTTTAAAGCAATCTTAATTAAATTCGAAATTCTAAATTAATTCAGACTTGACACCTCTTAGTATTCTGAACATAACTTTCGCTATGAAATTCAAATCCGATGATTCAAGATGCTACAGAAAGAGGACTTAAAGGACTATAATTTTTATGTTGACCATTATTTTCAATTCAGCCGTCTGATGAGTCATATTCGGTAATCAACACGCTAATTTGCTGCAGATCAATTCAGAATTGAATTCCTCATATCGAATTGGGGTTGAATTAAGACTCCTAATGTGTTTCTTATTGTAATTGGCTCTAAGGCCTATTTAAAGAGCTGAAATCTCTCATAATTAGCGTCTCCAAGCAGAGTTCAAAAGCTAGGATTTTAGATTAGTTTAGTTTTTTTTTTTTTTTTGTTTCTTTGTAAACCTAAATTATAGAAGAGATTCATGAGAGTAAGAGAGAGAAAGGCTGTATTGAAAGTGACATCACGTAAGTTTCCTCCTTTCTTTCATAGTTTTTCAATTTAATTAAGGTTTGCTTTATTTTCTTCTTATTTTTTCGTAATATTTTCCTTCTTGTGTATGATGAATCTTCAAGCATAGGAGTAGCCTTGGCTTTATTTGTGAGTGCCATTGATAGTTCGTGATGATAGATTTGCTTTCATAGTCTTTCTTATTTCTTACTTGCCTTTGAGTTTTGATGATCTAATGTAAGTTTTCTCCTTTCTTTCAGAGTTCAAAAACTAGGGTTTTAGATTAGTTATGGACGGAACCGGATTCAGTCTTATGGATTATGTTTTGATCGCCTCCAACTCAAGGTAAACCATCGTTTACGATCTAGGATAAATAATCATCCAACGGGGTAAGTTTACTTTTATCTTCTTTCTTTCTTTATAGCTCTTTCTTAAAACAAAAACAAAAACACAAACAATATCTTCTTCTTTTTATTTCTATCTCTAACTTAACATAGATTTCTTTTTCTTTTCAAAACAAAAAAATCACATAACTAATTTAGTACTTAAATAGATACCGAAAAGCTTCTATCGCATCTCTCCTTGTGGATCACAACCCGTATAGTCTTTGCTATTGTCGTTAAGTTGCGAGAAGGTAGAAACACAAACTTACTTTTAGATAACATCTTTTTAATCTCTTGGTTTTCCACGATCAACATGTACAACATTTTGAGGAAGCATTCACTCTCATCTGAAAATACGACGTGAGGCTCAACCTTGAGAAGTGTACCTTCGTAGTAGCTTCCAGCAAGTTCCTCGGCTATCTGATCACTCAGTGGGAATTGAAGCCAACCTCGACCAGATATCTGCAATACTGGAGATGAAGTTCCATGCTTGCGTCAAGAAAGTCCAAATCCTCAACGGATGCCTCACTGCCCTCAACCAGTTCCTCAGCAGATCAATGGACAAATGCAAGCCCTTCTTCCAGACCATAAAGATGAATAGAACTGACTTCTGTTGGGACGAACAGTGTAAAGCAGCTTTCCAGAGTCTGAAGGCTTATTTGGTTTCCTCCATTCCTATCCAAGTCTTTTCCTGACGAAACATTCCTCTATCTCGATGTCTCCAATAATGCCGTGGGCGCAGTTTTGGTTCGGGAGGATGAATAGAACTGACTTCTGTTGGGACGAACAGTGTAAAGCAGCTTTCCAGAGTCTAAAGGCTTATTTGGTTTCCAGAGTCTGAAGGCTTATTTGGACAAATGCAAGCCCTTCTTCCAGACCATAAAGATGAATAGAACTGACTTCTGTTGGGACGAACAGTGTAAAGCAGCTTTCCAGAGTCTGAAGGCTTATTTGGTTTCCTCCATTCCTATCCAAGTCTTTTCCTGACGAAACGTTCCTCTATCTCGCTGTTTCCAATAATGCGTGGGCGTAGTTTTGGTTCGGGAGGATGAATGCGTTTAAAAGGCAGTCTATTATGTCAGCAAGTCCTTAATCGATGCCCAAACGAGGTATACGAGGATTGAAAAGTTAATTTTCGCCTCTTCGTCATTATAAGAAAGTTAAACATTACTTTCAATCCTTTCCTATTGTTGTGCTGACAGAATACCCTCTAAGTACCATAGTGGATAATCCCAAGGCCGCCAGAAGAATACCGAAGTGGGTCACAGAGATTAGACCCTCAGAGTCACATTTGAGCTGAGGATAGCAATCAAAGGGCAAGTCTTGGCAGACTTCATTGCCGAATTCACACTAGTACCTCCATCGCAAAGCAACGTTTTGAAAGGGTGGGTTTTGAACGTGGATGGCACATCAAATGGCAGGGGCGCCAGAATTGGTATAGTCCTCACTACCCCAGAAGGATTCATAATCGAGCAATCTTACACTCTCGGATTTCGTGCCACCAATAATGAGGCCGCGTATGAAGCAGTCATCGCGGGTCTTAAGATGGAGGCTACCATCAAGATCGGGAAGCTTGAGGTTCGTTGCGACTTACTATACATAGCAAGTCAAGTCAAGGAAGAATACACAACCAAAGACGATCAAATGGCCACATACCTCAATATCGTTACTGCTTCGAAATTCAAATTCTCTCGTTGCAACTTCATACAAGTCCCGAGATCCAAGAATAGCCGCGCCGACTCCCTGGCGATCCTAACATCAATTGTTGACTTCCAATTTAGACGCGAGACCCCCGTAGAGTACATCCCGAAGCCAAGTATCCATAAGTCTGACGAGGAAGTGTCGTGTCTGGATACTTCTCTGGGGTGGAGGGCTCATATCGTATCCTATCTCAAAAATAGGACACTCTCCGACAACAAGGCTGAAGCCCAGAGGTTGCAACATCTCGTCACCAGATACATACTCCTGGGAGACATCCTATACAAAAGGTCTTATTCCAAATTACATTCTTACCCATACTTGAGATGACTCGATCCGGAGGAAGCCAGGAGGAGGGTAATGCAAGAGATCTATGATGGTGATTGTGGGAACCATACAGGACACCGGTCTCTCGCTCACAAAGCCATTAACCATGGATGTTATTGGCCAAGATGTCGGATGATGTCATTGGCCCAAGATGTCGGATGATGTCAAGCAATATGTGAAGAAATGTTCGCAATATCGGAGGTTCGCTCTTTCTTAAAATAGACCAAGCACGGGCCTCTACACCCTACGGAGTCCCTGGCTATTCATGCAGTGGGGGACTAGACGTGGTGGGCTCTCTTCCTCAAGCGTTATCCCAATTTAGATTTCTACTGGTAGCCACAGACTACTTCACCAAGTGAGTGGAAGCGGTATATGACTCTGACTCATGGGACAACATATGGTCCAATTCCTATGGCAGAACATCGTATGTCGCTTTGGTCTCTCTCAGACCATCATCTCAATAACAGGACGAACTTTGCCAGCAAACAGGTGGCAAGCTTCTGTGCCAAGTACAAGATCACTCACTGATTCTCCACCCCACTGATTCTCCACCCCATACTATCCATAAGGCAACAGCTAGGTCGAGATCAGCAATTGCATCATCCTTCATAGTCTGCAAGAGCCTGGACAAAACAAAGGGCAAGTGGGTGGAGAGCTCCCCGAGTGCTATGGGTGTATCGGACCACCAAACTCATCCCGACTGGTAAGGCTCTGTTCTCACTAGCTTATGGGATAAAGACCATCATTCCAGTCGATATTTACATGGCAACCTCTCTGAACAGAAGAATTGATTGAGACTAGAATATCGCTCAACTTCGCTGAGCCCAAGATCAATCAGAAGAAAGGCGATGACAAGCTCAGATCTGCATTGCCGTCTGCCAACAATAGATAAAGGCCACTCATTGCAAGAATGTGAAGGCTCACGAATTTTGAGTTGGTGATATAATGCGTGTCATCCAGAGCACCAAGAAGAAAATGTGGGGAGCTTCTGACTGAACTGGGAAAGACCATACGCTGTGGTCGCCAGATGAAGCAATGGTTCATACACCTTTGTCGATCAAGAGGGAAAGACACTTGGAGCGAAATGGAACTCTTTTCAAAACAATACTATGAATGATCCTATTACATTCTATGAAAAAGTTCACAATTGTGCTCTATCTCTTTCCCAACAATCTCAGAGAAAAGCCTATATCGGATTTTCACTCTCACGGCTAAGCCTACACGGAGACTCTTGAAAGATGAAAGTCCTCCTGATGACTCTGATAAGCCTATATCGGGTTCTCATCCTGACGATTAAGCCTACACGGAGATTCTCCTGAAAGATGAAAGTCCTCCTGATGACTCTGACACCTATATTGAGTTCTCATCCTGACGACTAAGTCCTACAGCATTTATCGGGTTCTCACCTTGACGGTTAATAAGCCAACATGAAGACTCTCCTCAAAGATGAAATCCTGATGACTCCGACAGCCTATATCGGGCTCTTACCCTAACGGCTAAGCCTACACGAAGATTCTCCTAAATGATAAAAGTCTTCCTAATGGCTCTGACAGTCTATATTGGGTTCTCACCCTGATGGCTAACTCTTGCAGCTTATATCGGGTTCTCACCCTAATGGCTAAAACCTATATAGAAGCTCTCCTGAAAGACAAAAGCAGTCTTGACGGTCACTCATACATCCTATATCAGATCTTCACTCTGATGACTAGACCTACACGGAGGCTTTCTTAAAAGACGAAAGCGCTCATGAGTCACTCCTACAGGTTATATCGGGTTCTCATCCTGATGGCCATGCCTACACCGAGGCTCTCCTGACGGTCACTTCTACAGCATTTATCGGGTCTCACCATGACGGCTAAGCTTACACGGAGACTCTCCTAAAAATAAAAATTCTCATGATGGCTCTGACAATCTATATCTAGTTCTCACCATGACGGTTAACTCTTACAACCTATATCGAGCTCTTACCCTGACGACTAAAGACGTGGCTCTCCTAAAAGATGAAAGCGCTCCTGATGGTCACTCCTAAAGTCTATATTGGGTTCTCACCCTGACGGCTAAGCCTACACAGAGGCTCTCTTGAAAGACGAAAGCGCTCCTGACAGTCACTCGATAGCCTTTATTGGGTTTTCACCTTGACGCCTTAAGCCTACAGGGAGGCTCTCCTGAAAGACAGTAGCACTCCTGACGGTCACTCTTACAACCTATATCATGTTCTTACCTTGACAGTTAAGCCTACATGGAGGCTCTCCTGAAAGATGGAAGAGCTCCTGACAGTCACTCTGATAGCCTATATCGAGTTCACCCTGACGACGAAGCCTACACAAAGGCTTTCTTGAAAAATGGAAGCACTCGTGACAACACCTATAGCTTATATCGGGTTCTTACCCTAACAGCTAAGCCTACACGGAGACTCTCTTGAAAGATGAAAGTCCTCCTGATGGCTCTGACTGTCTATATCGGGTTCTCACCCTGGCGGGTAACTCTGACAACCTATATCGAGTTTTCACCCTGAAAGCTAAGCCTACAGGGAGACTCTCCTGAAAGATGGAAGTCCTCTTGATGGCTCTAATGGCCTATATCGAGTTCTTATCCCAACTGTTGCGTCTAACCTACATCAAACTCTCGCCCTGACAACTAAAAGGCTCTACGCAAACTCATTAGAATGAATCACCCGAGGGGGTGATTAGTCTCTAATTTTGCATAATTTTTTATCACATCCACATATTTATTTGGTATAAAATTCTGCTAATAAAGTTTTGCTTGCTTGATCCTAGGTCCATGGTGTGCAAATGAAGAAGAAGACCCTAAATCACTATTTAATGGGTGATTAAAGGCCTACCAAGTAGCCATTGACCTTAGGGAGGAGATTTTGTCAGCCCAGGGCATCAAATCAACAAATCAGAAGATCCAGCTGACAGGGGACAGAAGGGACGGCACGTAGCAGGAAGCTAGGCGCGCTCCGCCCTGGCAGGGCCGCAGAAACGCGGCCCAGGCCGCGTTTCCACTGCCGTACGGGTGCGACCGCGCCCGTGCTTTGGGCCAGGGGTTGTCTGTAATATCCCCTATTTAATAATACCATATTATTATTTTTAAAAATTTACTTGATTCTACCTATTATCTTATTATTATTAATTAACTTGATTTATTATCATTATTAGTATTATTATTATTTATGACTTGTAGACTCTTATTACTTATATTTAGTTATTTTAAATTATTATTAATGGGTAGTATTATTATTTTCATTCCAAGCCCAATAAGCTAAGCACATTCTCCTTTTCCTTTTGTTTTCATTTCCTTTTTATGCTAAGCTCACATGAGCCAAGCCCACATCCTTATTTTCATCTTTTTCTATTTTTCTTTAAGCCCAAAAACTAAGCCCGCGAGCCCACTCTCTATTTTCTTATTCTTCCTATTGCTTATTTCTTTTAACTAAAGTCCAATAATCTATAACCCATTACCATTGAAATCCTTACCCATTAACCCAAAACCCACTCCTAACCTTAATCCAAATTCAAATCTATAATCTAATTTAAATATATAATCATAATTCAAATTCCAATCCAAACTCCCATCTTAATCCTAATTACTAAATCAAGCAATCTAAACCTAACTAGAATTCAGGTTTCTAAATATCTTATATCCTATATAAAGACCCAAACTCCTTCTTTCTCTTCTATCTCAAGAGAAAACCCTAAACCCAACTCTCCCACCTCCTTCTGTCTTTTCTCCTCAAGCGAAGCATGAACAAAAGGATCTTGAAGTGCAGAGATTGAGGAAGATGCTAGGGGAGGTCAAAACCATATAAGTAATTTATCTTCTCACAATTTATTTGACAATTTTTTAAATTAAGTTCATACTATGATCTTCATGAATATTTTTATACATTAAAACCCATATAAAATCCAACAAAAAGAAACATGTGAGATATACCAACTCGTAATTTTAATTTACATATTTTTTCAAAAATTTTAAGCAATGATTTCAAAAAAAAAAGTTAAAAAAAATCTGGGTGCCAACCAAGTGTAGCCGCACCCGGTCCGCCCTTGTTGCACAGCCACTGTGCACACTCCTTTCATTAAAAAAAAAGTTTATCCCAGGCCAGACCCAAGCAGGGGTGGCAATTGGGTCGAGTCGGGTCGACCCGACCCAATTACTGCTCGACCCATATAATAATCGGGTCGGGTCGACCCGACCCGTTTATTATATGGGTCAAAAATTCAGACCCAGACCCGACCCAGACTTAATCGGGTCAACCCGACCCGACCCATTTGACCCGATTATTAAGCCTTAAATATAATTTCTTTACGCTATTTTACTAAATTGTTTGGTGATATGGTTGGTCATCACACTAAACTCATACACTAGAGGTCACATGTTCGAAATTGGGCTCACACATATTTTTTGACAATTTAATTTAGGTCAAGGGGAGGAGGCGGTGGTGGCGGCGGAGGAGATCGAAGGGGAGGAGGCCGAGGAGGAGAGAGAATAATTGGGTCTGGCGGGTCAAGCGGGTCTGGCGGGTTCGGGTCGACCCGACCCATTTAATAATCGGGTCAGATGGGTCGACCCGATTACGACCCAAACCCAATTAGCCCAAACTCATACCCGCTAACTCCGGGTCGGGTCTGGTCTGGTCTAGTGGGTCGCGACCCGTCTGCCACCCCTAGACCCAAGGCCTGGCCTGGCTGGCTGGCCCAGGCCAGTGCTGGCCTGGCCCGGCTGGGCCAGTGCTAGCCAGGCCAGATAGCAGGGCTTTGGGCCCTGTTAAAAAAAAAGAAAAAGAAAAGAAAAAGGAAATCTGGACCAGGCCTTGGCCTGGCCTGGTCCAGCTTGGACTCGGCCTGGGCTGCATCTATAAAGAAGAAGAAAAGAAAGAAAGGAAGAAAGAATAGAGACCTTGCAACAAAAACAATTAGTTTTGAATATTAAGAAAACAAAATTGAAAAAAATATAAACGATAATCTACAATTCTACTTTCTATGACAAAATTTTAGACAGATATCAGCATGAAATTAAATCAAATCACCCACTTTAAAGTCAATTTTACTTAATGGTAAATTTAGACCCGTTAAGGTATTTTATTATTATAAGCCCATTAAAAATCCAACAAAAAAATTAAAAATTGATTTAAACTAAACCTTCTAAATTCATTAGACCCAGAGGACCATATTCTTACCCCAAACTAATTAATCAAGATTTAAACTCCTTAAAATATCCTTTTAAAAGTCTAACAATTCCTATTGAATGAACTATGTAAATTTATCGGGGCCTTATGATTTCAGTGCTTTGGACTTGGGATCGAGTTCAAGTGAGTGTTTTCTTTTCCTTCTATAATTCTATTTTGTGAATGTTTGTTCTCATGTCATTTTCTTCTTTATAGTTATTGTGTTTTCTTCGTATTATTTCATGTGTCTTTATTTATATTTTACCAGTTTGACTTGTTGTATCACTTCATGAGACATTATTAATTGTTCACCTTATTTGTGTGATTGATATAAGCTTATATCAGTATCATTTCATGTGTTGGTAAATGACCGTTGTTGGCTTAGGCCTAATATGTATATACTGTAGACCGCATTTGACCTTGTAACTTATCTAGTTGTGATAATCTTAGAATTTAAATATATCGATTTTGAGGATGATTGATTCAGGAGTGAAGTTAGAGTTTATATTTATGTATGGTATTTATTGGACAAATTGTTTGGTGACTATTTCGACTAGAACTCTTTTGTATATTGAGGATGTGTTAGACATGATGTTGCTTTATCGATAGACTGTTTTTCGATGCATGGATATGTGTGAATACGATACCCTAGACGCTGATGTATGCGATGGGACAGACTGTTTGGAGATATTATTTCTGGATTCTTGCATTGATGAGTTTGACTGATGTATTGATGACTTTATCGATATTGACTACTAGATGTAGATGTGATATAGATTTCATGGCGATCGAGGATATTACACTTCTTAGTTACGATCTTGATTCATTTGGATATCGATGATTGAATAATAGGAGATCTTTATTAATAAAAAGAGATCTTGGACTTGAACCTGTCGGCAGACTTGATTGGATTTGAGTTGACTTGAGGGTTAAGGAGTAGACGTAGATTGGGTTGATCTGACATAGTAGATTTTAGATATATATTCTTGATATGTTACTTGAGTTTTGGGATCCTGCGATTGATCTTGATAGAAGTAAGAGTGTGTGATGATTTCGATCGGATTGGAGTGTGGAGATCTGATTAGATGTGTCAGAACAATTGTTATTTCAGTTATTGAGATACAGATATATTGGTGATGGTTTACCGTACCAGATACTTTGATGTGAATTGATACTTGATGCTCAGAATGACTATTGAGGCTATAGTTCATAATGACTATTAAGACTATGAGTACACGGATCAGCTATTGTTATATGCAGTACAGGTATATGAGATGTTGATCGGTTATATATGAGATTGTACATTGACTAGACGATGCAGAGCTGTTACTGTATTATTTCATGTTACAGAAAGTTACTAGGAAAGTATCGTTAGACCGTAACCATCATATACAGCTATATTGTTCATCGTATACACGATTTCTGTTGACTATTATACTGTACCATTACTGTCACCTTATCATCCCAGCATTATAAGTAACATGGATATCGACTGTCATGTCTAAATTAATAATAATGCAAAAAGACAACTTACACTGGGATTGTGAAAATTGATGGAGGTGACAGTGTTTGTATTTTGGGTGGACCTAGGATTTAGGTTGCGTAGCCGAAAGAGGGTTCCACTGCAGGGTTCCCGTGGGGTGACTGGTACCCCGTCCTATTCCTGTTCCTGTTATACATGTTATACATGTACCTGACCTGTTATACATGTTCCTGACTACCTTGCGGTAGGTTCTGGTTCAGCGCCAGGAGTCTGGGCCGTGGTCCCGGGTATGCAACGGACCCACCTAAAACACAGACAATATCTCCAACCGATCAGTTTCAATAACTGAGGACCTCGATTGGCGCGTGTAGTAGGCGTAGTATGGGATGCGTCTATTACATGTGGCAATTGGTATTCACTAACATAACTAATAATGATAAGTTGTTAATGTATTGTGACTGATCGTGATCACCCGACTGTACGTACATATAATTATGATAAACATATGATTGTACACATGACCGGATTGTATACTAGACTAGTACATCATGCTAGGTTACATATCTTGACATTAGTAGTCAGGATACCAGTTATATATCGTTCATAACTTTGTTCTTGTCATTGATTATTCTGTTATGTTTCATTTTAGTTATTATGTTATTGCTTGCGTTGTTATGCACAAACACCTTTTCCTTTACACACACACTCATTAGGTCGCTTCTGACGACCCTGAATTCGCACGTCCAGAATTTTTGGACATCTTCTTATATTGTTCAGGTGTTCGTGTGATCGTGCGCGTTACGAGAAGCTGGAGTTTTTTTTCTTAATTATAGGTATTCTTGCTCTTTTATTCATGTTATTTCCTGATTCTATCTTTATTGTATCCATTTGTCATTTCTTTCCTTTATTCATCTGCTATCATTGTGTTAGATATTTATATGTCATATTGCAGTGATATTGATTTATCGTAGTAGATTTTGTAACTTGTTCAGGTTATTTTAGGCTTAGTGTATGTGCGTGGGTATTTTTCTCGCGTATATACGTCGTCAACTCTCGTCGCGACTCCGTTTCTGCATATTTTGGGAAGCGGGGCGTGACAATGTCCCCCTGGCTTCCTTTCCCCTGGTGCTTATAAATACCCCCCTTGGGGCTCAACAGAGGGGATATTCAGAGCTTTAGGAAGTTGTTATCTTGTTTTTTAGGATTGTAGTTGCTTTTATTTTCGCTTCTTCTTCTAGTTAGTTTAGCCATTAGAGTGAAAGAGAGAGTGTGTGTAAAAGTTGTATTTAAAGGTGACAAGCTTATATAAGTAATTACTTCTCTTTCTTCTTTTCATCTACTTTGTATTTTCATTTGCTTCTACCTTTTTGTTTTAGTGTAACACGCTTTCCCTTTACTTCTTCTCTCTCGTTGTTTCTTTTACTACCATGTATAACTAACTCTTTCATTGCATGGCTAACTAACTACTAACCCACTAATCTCTAACAACTTGATTGATAATCCAAATGAGTCAATAGTGTCAAACAAGTCTTGCGCAAATAAGAGCTATGACATCTTAAGACGAGGGTTCTAACTCCAACTTACCTACAAGTATTAGCTCTCTTATATTTCATGCTTAACGAGTTTTTGATGATGTATAAACTTTGCTTGTCTTTGTAAGTAGAGATTTTCCTTTTAACTTTGTTGAAAACATTAGTGCACTTGTGTCTTCCCTTATTCTCGCCTTCTATTGGATCTTGATAAGGGAATGTCCGAGTTTTTGCTGTGTAAGTCTAAGTTAAAGGAAGAACTTTCACTCGATTTCCATGTGAATAGTTCTTATGCACAAGGGCTATGCTTGCCTATAATCCATCGTGAGGCTACATCTTCAAGAAGTTAGAGATTAGTAGGAGCACTTAGTAGAAAGTTAGCTATGCATTTTTACCATTAAGAAAATCACTTTTACAAATCACCAAAATTCTAAACAATTCTTGAAACCAACTTGTTTTCATTTTCCAATCCTTTATTTGAAACAAAAAACTTTCTCTTTTCTTGAGCAAAGAAGCCACATCAAGCTTTCATTGCTCTCCCTCCTTGTGGATACAACCCGTATAGCCACCTTGCTACTACGGAAGAATGCAAAAGTAGTAACATCGACCCACACTCCTTTACTTATATTTATGCGTGCTTTTTGCCGATTAAATTTTGGCGCCGTTGCCGGGGAGGGAACGGCTTTATTGTTCAATACCAAAGATTTTTCTTTGTTCTTGTGTGTAGGAGAAGTACCAAGGAGCTCACTATCACGAGAAACGAAAGTGGTGGCAAAAGACGTTACATGAGGATTCATTTGCCCTCGAAAAATTCAAGTAAAGTGAGTTTCTCTGATTGAAGTACTAACAAAGTCTTCTGCAGGGTTGCTGAAAGTCACTCAAATTGCTTTCTCAAATTTTTTAGTTTCCTTGAATGCTTCACCTTATACATGTGTAATAAACTCAGCAGAAATTCACTTGTTACTTAATTGAAATTTGGATTAGACTCTTGCATTTAGGGCACGTGTCTATTTCAATTCATTTCAATTTCTGTTGAAGAGTGCTGGAGAAAAGGTACGTGTGCATTCATATAGAATAGGACCAACATTTTGGAGTGATTTATCGCTTTGAGTGTTACCTTGTTGTGAATATACTGTACACTTGCAGAATTGACATTAAGGACAAAATCTCAAATAAACAAGATAAGGTAGGGATTTCATCACCCTTCCTTAGCCCAAAAACCATCTCCAAGTGCACTCACACTATCCTAAGCCTTAACTAAAAATTGATAGACGTTGGCCCTAGGGACATCTCGGACTTATTAAGAGATTAACCGAGGGTGAAAATTGCAAGAACTATACTCCTGCAAAATCGGTGTTTACAGAAAGTGGATTTAGAGGCAAAGCCTCGAAAGCTCTGTTGTTTGGTGTAATTAAGGCCGTGGCTCACGCCCAGATACCTCCTACCGAGTTTTGCCCTTTGCTGGCCGATTAGCTTGTAGTCGAGTTCTTGCAACAACCTCCCTCGGAGAATCGACCAGTAAGGAGTTGTCTAGATCCAAGTACCTTAGAGTAAGGCTTTGTGGTTGTTTTTTCTTTCTTTTGTTTGTTTTTTATTCTTTTTGATTGTTTGCTGTCTTTACGTTGTTTGTGGTGTGCTGCATGCAATAGTGGGTGAGAGATCCTGTAACTTTCAGATTAACTAGAAACACTTCTCTACCCTTGCATTCAGAACCAGTGATGGCGTCACTTCAGAACAGGTTTTACCTGATCAGAACCTCATTGCCATCTTGTATAAAACTGTCTGAGGCAAATGGAAATAACTTTGAATTAAAACCTCAATTCATCAATACTCTTCCAAAGTTTCATGGTTTAGAATCAGAGGACGCATACTTCTTTGTTAGAAAATTTAAAGAAGTGTGCCTCATCATGCGTATTCCCCAGCTAGGAGACGATGCCGTTAGGTTACGTTATATTCCATTTTCCCTAAAGGACCTAGCTAAAAAATGGTTGTACAGTTTGGCGGTAGATTCAATTACAACATGGGATGATTTCGTCAACGCCTTCTTAAAGAAATTCTACCCAATTCACAAAACTGCCCTCATTAGAAAGAATATCATGCAGTTCAAGAAAGAACCGAGCGAACCATTTTGGAGATACTTTGAGCGATTCAAAGATCTCCTAGCTCAGTGCCGTCATCACGGTGTGTAGAAATGGCGTCAGTGCCAGATTCTCTACGATGGTTTAGATTATCAAACGAAAATCCTGTTAGAAACCATGTGTCAGGGAGGGTTCTTGCAAAAGGATGAGAATCAGGGTTGAGATTTATTTGAGGATTTAGCTGAGAAAACCCTGCTATGGGAGCCAGCCTCAGAAAAACCAGGAAATTCACAATCTATAGCTTCAAAAGGAGGGTTCCTATCTCTAAGATCATCCATAGCTGCAAAAACTAAGATTGCAACCTTAATGAGGAGAATGGAGGAGGCTCTAGAAACAAAAGAGCCAGCTAATGTCAACCAAATCAACCCACCACCAATTTAAAACCCGGGTTGTTCATACTGTCAGGCACCGAACCATGTCTTTGAAGAGTGCCCTGTTTTCTATATACAACAAGTGCCATCGGAACACCTGAACGTGGCCTACTCACGGCCGCCGCATAATCCTTACTCGCAAACATACAATCCCGGTTGGAGAAGTCACCCAAATTTCTCTTGGGTTTAGAACAATTCTCCCAGGCCAAACTTTCCCAATAATTTTTACCATCCCACTCATCCAACAAATTTCCCCAGTCAAGCTCCATCTTCCTCCTCCCAAGGAGGAGAGCATGGAGGCTTTTATGAAGTCCCAAGCCGCTTTCATGCAAAATCAGGGACAAACGCTGAGCAACCATTCACAGGCTATATCGAGATTGGAAATGCAGATGAGCCAATTAGCTAGCTCTCATGTGAAAGACCAAAGGGTACTTTACCTAGTCAGCCGCTAGTTAACCCTAAAAACTCTAATCAAGCGTATGAAATTCAGGATCCTTCGATCAACCAGTGCAATGTTGTTCACACACTTTGATCTGGAAAAAAGGTGGACAACCAGGTCTACCAACAGAAAAATCCCACTCACATTGATCATGCTCATGCTTCCACATCTTCTAGCTCCTCCGAATCTGTCCCCAAAATGTCTGACGAGGACACAGCTGCTGAACAAGTTCATAAACCTGTAGCACCATTCCCCAATGGCTTAGGAACAATAATAATAATATGCACATGGAAAAGATACTTGAGATGTTTAACTAGGTCAAACTGAATGTGTCTCTTCTTGACGCTATCCAACAAGTCCCAGCCTATGCCAAATTTCTTAAGGATATGTGTACGAAGAAGAGAGAGACAAATGTGCCCAAGAAAGTGTTCTTGGCAACCAATATAAGTGAAATTCTGTCTGGTCCTATTCCGGTGAAATACAAAGATCACGGATGTCCCACAATTTCCTGCACCATAGGACAAACAGAAATTAGCAGAGCACTCCTTGACCTGGGAGCAAGTATCAACTTGCTACTTCTCTCAGTATACCAACAACTTGGGTTCTGCGAGCTGAGTCCAACTCAAGTCACCATTCAGTTAGCTGATCGATTTGTGAAAATCCCGAAGGGGAAATCACAGGTGTCCTTATCCGGGTCGGGGATTTCATCTACCCCGTTGACTTCATTGTGCTTGAGACTCAACTTGTGTCAATTCCACAGTCTCAAACTCCAGTCATCTTAGGGCGCCCATTCCTTGCTACAGCCAATGCCATAATCAACTGTAGGAACGGGTCCATGCGATTGACCTTTGGAGACTTGACGAAGGAAGTTAATATCTTCAATCTTGGAAGACACCCAGGGGTATCAATGATCAGACTTTTGAGGTCAATTCCATTGAAAATCTAACCAGTGAGCATGAGGAAAGCATGGAGATAGAAACAGAGGCAGAGTTTGATCTGGGGTCTGAGGATTTTAATCTAGACCAGATCGTTGATTCGACAGTGGACTGGGCGTCAAGCCTAAGTGTACCTCATCACAGGATTGAAAGTCCGGATATTACCTCTAATGAAGCAACACCTTCTCTAGAGCTAAAAGCCTTACCTAAATACCTCAAGTACGCCTACCTGGGCGGAAGAGAAACCCTGCCAGTCATTATAGCATCCCACCTGACTGAGCAACAAGAGGACAGCTTAATGTCTATTCTAAAGAGATATAGGGAAGCCATTGGATGGACGATGAAGGATATCAAAGGGATAAGTCTAGCCATAGTTCAACATAGAATTCATTTAACCGATGAAGCAACTCCAAGGAGGGACCCACAACGCAGGCTTAACCCACTCATGCAAGAGGCAGTAAAAGCGAAAATTTTGAAACTATTAGACAATGGGATCATTTATCCCATTTTTGATAGCCAATGGGTTAGCCCGGTTCATGCGATCCCGAAGAAAGCTGGCTTTACGGTGGTTGAGAATGAGCAAAAAGAGTTGGTACAAATAAGATTACCTACCAAGGTTCATGTTTGTATTGACTATAGAAAGTTGAATGCAGCCACCTGTAAAGACCACTTCCCGCTACCCTTCATCGACCAAATGCTTGAACGCCTGGCTGGACACGAGTACTATTGCTTCCTAGATGGGTACTTGGGATACAATCAAATCCCCATTGTTACAGAAGAACAGGAAAAGATCACGTTCAGTTGCCCGTTTGGAACCTTCGCTTATCAACGCATGCCCTTTGGATTATGCAATGCTCCCATAACATTCTAACGGTGCATGCTCAGTTTGTTCTCCGACATGGTAGAACGTTTTCTTGAGATTTTCATGGATGACTTCTCCATCTACGGAGATTCATTTGAACAATGTCTTCATCATCTTGAGTTGGTTCTGCAAAGATGCAAGGAAGAACCTAACTCTGAACTGGGAGAAATATCATTTCATGGTGAGACAGGGGATTGTCTTAGGCCATGACAGGGCAAAAGTAGAAATGATTGCTAAGCTCCCACCACCCATAAGCATCAAGGATATTAGATCATTTGTAGGGCATGCTGGGTTATACCGACGATTCATTAAGGATTTTAGCAAGATCGCTTGGCCCTTAACTAACCTGTTCGCAAAGGACGTGCCCTTTTATTTTAACGTGAATGTTTCAAGTCATGGGAGAAGCTTAAGCAAGAACTTATTTATGTGCCTATTATTTCTGCTCCTAATTGGGCACAACCGTTTGAAATCATATGCGATGCTTCTGATTTTACTATTGGTGTTGTTCTAGGACAGCACATCGACAATAGGCAGCACGTGATTTACTACTCGAGTAGACCTTTAGTTTTGTGGCCTTGTTTACTCGAGTCCTCAAGTCCGAGGGATGTTTTCTCATCTGGTGCCCTAAGATCATCTGGTTTGGGAGTCACCGGTTAAAGTCTCGCTATCCGAGTAAATAAGAAAGCCTAAAAAAACTAAGGGAAGAAAAAAATAAGAAAAATATAAAAATATATATACACAAATAAATGGCATGAAAGTTAAAGTCGATATCCCAAAAATCTTCACAGTTCACAAAGTGCATATTTTTCTAAGAGTTTTATGAAAGATCAAAGAATCGATTCAATTTTAAATTCTTACATTTAATTTATAACAAGATTTTGCATTTCGACTTAGTTTAAGGAAGAACAATTTCTGGTTAATCTCTGACCTTAGATCACTTATATTTTCGCAAAAATACTTCAACACTTCTCTCTATTTCAAAAATGAATTTTCAAAATACTAACATTTGATTTCTTTCTTGATAGATTTTGTGGGTGTAATCTGCTGAAAATCCTCAGGAGATAAAACTCCTCCTTTAGGGGAAACCTAGAGGTTTAACGGCTTGTTGCATATGCTCAGTGCAATCGCTCAGTGCAATCGCGTCACCTGCGAAAGTGGTGTAATAATTTTCTTAGTTTTTTTTGTTTTGCTCGGGACGAGCAAAAGATAAGTGTGGGGGGATGTGATTAGTCTCTAACTGTATATTTCATACCACATCTTCACATTTATTTAATATTAAATTCTGCTAATAATACCTCTCTTATATATTTTTAGGTCCATGGTGTGCAATGAAGAAAAAGACCCTAAATCCCCATTTAATGGGTGATTAAAAGCCTATAAAGATAGCCATTGACTTAGGAGGGTGATTCTGTCAAAATCAGGGACCCAAAACCGGGACCTGCAACCGATAGGGGACAGACGGGACAGCGCGTAGCAGAAAGCGCCGCGCGCGAGGCTCTAGAAGAGCCGCGTTGGCCGCGTTTTCGCGGCCGTACTGGCGCAGCCGCGCCCGTACTGTGGGCCCGGGTTTGTCCCCTGGCCCTCCTTCCCCTAGGCCTATAAATACCCCTTTGGGTTTTTCAGAGAGAAAATATACAGAGAGTAGTGTAGTTTTATGGTAGTTTCCTTTTCCATGTTGTAGTTTGGGGTAGTTTAGTTTAAGTTAGTTCTTCTTCCTCTTTGTATTTTTCCTTTCTTGTAAATCTTGTAATAGGAGAGAGAGTGATATATGGTTGGAAAGCAAGAGTTCTTGTAATAGAAAGTGACAATCTATGAAAGATTCTCTCTTTACCTCTCTTTATTTTTTTCTCTCTAACTCCTTTTACATGTTTAGCTAATCTTTTCTCTCATGACAACTAACTACTAACCACTAACTAGTCTAACTTCTTATTTGATAATCTATATGAATCTAATAACCTCTACTTGGCGTTGCTCTTGCAAGAGCCATTGATGGCTCATTATAATGGATTCTAACACTCTAACATCTAACTCTCTAACAAGCTAACATTACTTTATTCCATGCTTGCTCTTGTTGGGTTTTGATGGTTTAGGGTAGCTTGCACTTATTGGTTAAATTTGGAGACATATGGGTCATGCTTTGAAACGCTCTTGAGACAAGGATTAGTGATGGCCAATGATACATGTGAGGCAACTATCACTAAGAGGTTAGCATGTTGGTGGAGCCATTAGTAGTTAGTAGCCATGAGTTTTCTTTATCCTTTCACTTTGTTTTAGAAATACTTTCAAAAACCACAAAAATTTTATCTTCTATGTACCCACTTCTTCGTGTTTCACCGTACTTCTTTTTTCCATTCTTGGTTTTCCTTTCTTTTCATTCTTTCAAACATTGAAGAACTTTTAACACACATGTGAATCAACTGGTAAAGCTTCTATCGCCTCGTGTCCTTGTGGATTCGACTCGTTTTAGCCTCTATGCTATAACAGAAGTATCGAGGAAGCCGAAGCACACACATTTTAACTCTTAATATCAAACATATACTTTTCGTGCGCGGTTTTCCTGCGATCAAATTTTGGCACCGTTGCCGGGGATGGGAAAGGTTTGATTTCACGTTTTTGTTAACTTTTCTTCTTTGTTTTTTGGTGTGCAGGTTAAAGTTTTAGCATTGCAGAAGTCCACACTTGCTCTAGTGTGGTTGGGTAAATTCTTATATATTCTTATACTCTACTGCTAATTTTTGTTTATATTACCTGTGCATTGTAATAATTAAGAACTAAAATACGGAAATTGGATACTTTAAAATGGTTTAGACATTTGCATTTAGGCACGTGTCAATTTTTATTCCAATATACTATATTTTATTCTACTGTTGTTGTGATCTTGACGGAGGTGTACATATTGCATAGCATATAGTTAGGTCAAACACGTGGGTGATTTACTCTCTTTATGTGTTCATTCTTATCTATATTGCACAGTTACACGAATTAAACTTAAGGGCAAAAAAACCCAATACAACATAAGGTGGGAAAGTCATTACCATCCCTTAGCCCAAAAATCACCTCCCCACTCACACAACCCAAGCCTAAATAAAACTTGCTAGATGTTGGCCCCTAAGGACATATCGGACTCATTTAAGAGATTGACCTAAGGGGGAAGTTGTTAGAAGTTGACTCTTGTCAAATCGGTGTCTAAGGTTGGGAATTGAGAGGCGAAACCTTGAAGAACAGTGGTTTGGCATAGTTAGGCCCATTGCTCCGGCACGGATACCTCCCACTGATCTTGCCCATACCTGACTGATTAACTCATGGTCAAATTCTGACAATATTCCCCCCGTGGACAGTCTAACTAGTTAGGAGTCGTCTAGGTCTAAGCCAACCCTAGCATAGACTTGTTTTCTTTTTCTTTTTCTTTGTTTGTTTGTTTGTTTGTTTTTTGTAAATTGTGAAATAGATTTTAACAACAACAATTGTTTCAATCATAATATGAATCCATATTTCACTCTGACCTCATTTGAATCAGATAACTCCGACCCGGCTATGTACAACATGAACCAACCATATATGCCGGGTTGGGCTTATCCGACTCAATATAACCCGTATCCCCAATCCTATGATTATAATTTTCAAAATAATTTCAACTCTTCACAGAGTTCATGGGGATTCACCTCCCCCGAGTCAAATTTTCAACCACCTTGTCCACAATTTTTATTTCCTGATTTGGATCCATATCCTCCTTTTCTTGTTCCACCAACCGAAGAAAAATCTAATTTGGAAAGGAGTATGGAAGCCATGCTTGAGTCCTAACAACAAATTCAAAATTTGCTCAATTCACAATCCTTTCCAAATCAAACTCCATATACTCCTTTTCTAGAACATCCAATTGAAGAGAATCTGAGCTAGAAAAGCGTTTAGAAATCTTTTGTGAAAAAGTGTAACGAATTCAAAATATGTTGGACTCATCTCAACAAAATTTTCAAGAGTCTTATCATCTTTTCCAGTCTCATCGATTCAAAATAAACAACCATCAATACTGGACTTGAGTATGGAACCTTTGCGTGAGTCCGAGCAGCAATCCCAAAATCCGATAGACTCACAATTTCACACAATTTCTAAAATCAACTTCCATACTCACCTTTTCAAGAAGAACCAATTGCAAAAATATGGAAGATATGATTCAGACTCAAAATTCTATTACCCGGCCTATCAGTAGGTTAGACTTACTAATAAGTGATTTGATCAATGAGAGTGAGAAAAGTCTTTCCTGTCAACCGTTGACCAATCCTTATATCCCTAACTCTACCGATTGGACCCAAGAATTATGTTATTTTAGAAACCAAGACTCAATTTTAGAACGCACATTTGAACTTGACTAAACTTCAAGGTATGAAAGTCGCCTGGATATTCTGGCAAGTTATCCCTTTCCTAAAATTGAAATTGAACCTGAATGTGATCCTGAGCCTCATGTGAGTAATTCCATTTCACTTTTTGATTCAATAATGACCCCGGTATCTTTATCATATTTTTTCTCTATTCTGGAGTCAACATTGAATCCTGTACCAGTACACCATGAAATAGAATCACTAATATCTTATGATCACACTTTATTGATGGGGAAAGTGTATGAACATCAATTCTTTGGTTTGGACCCTATTTTTGAACCAATTTCGACTCTTATTGTTGACTCTCGACTTGATCTGAGTCAAATTCCCGAGTCGATATCGATTTCACTCCTGTTCCATTTGAGTTCAAATCAATCATCTTTCAAAATCACACTTCATTGTTGAATAAGAATATTGAAGAAAATGAGGTTTTCAGCGAATTGCACCCACAAAATTCATAAAGAAAGAAGACAAATGTTAGTATTTTAAAAATGCATTTTGAAAGAGAGACAAGCTTTCGAAATATTTTTGCAAAAATATAAGCGATCTAAGATCATAAGTCCACCAAAAATTATACCTCCTTAAAGTTAGTCTATATGCAAGATCTTATCATCAATTAAGGTAAGAATGCAAAATTGGGTTGAATATTTTATCCTTCATAAAATCTAGATAATCTGCACTTTGTGATAGTGAAAATTTCTAGGATTTCAACTCCAACCATCAAGCCATTTATTTATATATATATTTCTTTTCTTAGTTTTCTTAGGCTTTCTAGTTCACCCGGGTAGTGAGCCTTTAACCGATGACTCCCAGACCGGACCGTTCTTAGGGCACCAGATGAGAAAACATCCCTCGGGTTTAAGGACTCGAGTAAAAAAGGCCACAAAACTAAAAGGAATTATTTGTTCCTTATTACCACCTTTATGTGTGAATAATCATACTTCTTAAGGCAAAGTTATCTGCTTAATAAGTGATTTTTTCTTCTTCATATATATATATATATATATATATATATATATATATATATATTCTTTTTATTCAAATTTGCTTTATGGCATTTTAGGTCTTTATTTCCATTCCAAAAATGTGAGTGTGAAGTGTATACTATCTCAGGAAAAAAATTTAAGATAAAATTATCTCTCCAATTTATCTTACTTAGCCTATAATTTTAAACAAGGTTCATTATTTCAGCTAGGTTTAAGATGTCATAATTAAGATTTCCTTAATTTCTAAGATCATCTTAATTCTCTTAAAAAATAAATCAAAACTTTGTCTCTTATTTCAAAACGTTTTTAAAGGAAAGGAAAAAAATCCTATACAAAGGAAAATTCTGAGAATATCCTAAAAGAAGTGTAAAAGAAAGAAAATCTAAAAACTCTACGTTAGTAAATCCTCCCCCACACTTATCTCATGCATTGTCCTCAATGCATCGTGAATGTATGTATACATGAAACAAATAGAAAGGGAAGAAAAAATGATCTCAAGGTGGTGGTTCTGGTGGTGGTCTGATTGGTCTACGAAATGCGGCCCAATCCAAAGAATGTGGTATCCGGAGGAACCCACCAGAAATCTCTATAATACAACCCGCTATAATAATGTATGCATTTATGATTTTTATTAAGAATTTTACCCCATCTAATTTTCAAATTTTAAAAATAATTTCGGAGTCATTATTATTAACACCTTTGTCCCAAAATGGAGTGTGAAAAGATGAAATGATTGATTTGGACTCAGAAAGCACAGGAACGACTACTGACTCAGGAATTTGACTTAAGTCAAGTGAAAGTTCTGGAGTCGAGATTGGTTCAGGAAGTGGGTCCAAATCAAGAAGTTGAAATTCTAATCCACATTTATTTCCCCATAACGTAATGTGACTTTCTAAGATAGGTGATTCAAGTTCAAGAATAACAGGTATGGAAACCAACATTGACTCTAAAATGTTGCTCAAGTTGGGTAACAAAACAGGAGTCAATATTGATTCAGGAATTTAAACTGGATCACAAATTTGAGGAGCAAAGTCACATTCTTGTCTAAGTTCAATTTCTTTGAAAGAAAAACTTGTCAATTTGTCAATGAGACTTTTAAAAGTATAAAATTGGTCAAGTTCAATTTGTTGATCATAAAAAGATTGGTGATTCAATTTCACAGTGGATTGGCACAGGATCCAATGTTGATACAGGAAAAGCCTGAAATCAGGTAAAAACACCTCAATCATTCTTGAATCAGGCAGTGAAATCGAATTACCAAGTTGAAGTTCAGGATCATATTCATGCTCAAGTTCAATTTCAGGAAAAGGATAACTGGCCAAAATGTCAATGAGATTTTCAAAATTTGAAGTTTGATTGCTGAAATTGAATCTTGGTTTCCAAACAACATGATTCTTTGGCTCTAACAGAATGGTTAGTGACATCATAAATGGTCAAAGGATGAGAATGGAGAGTTTTGACCATTATATCTATGTCATGATTATGAGTGATTTGAGCCTGAGTCATAGCTTCAAGCATCTTTTCATAATCGATTGGTTCATCGTTTTGTTGTGATTAGGTTTGAAAAAATGAAGATTTGTTTTGAAAATTATGGTGAAATCGTGAGTCCATCAGATTTTGTGATTGTTGTTCGGACTCACGCATACTTATTTCTAAGATTGATGGTTTTCTATTTTGAACTGGTGTGACTGAGTATGAATTTTGGTTTTGAAAAAATTGTGAGTCGAACTTGTTTTGTTGGGACTCAAGCAAGGCGTCTATACTCTTTTCTAGGTCAGACTTTTCTTCAATTGGTGGTTCTAGAAAATGATTATAGGAAGCAAAATTGGGGAATGGATATTGTGAAAATTGTGAAAATTGTGGAAAAGGTGGTTGAAACTTTGACTTGAGGGAGTTGAATCCCCATTGACTCCATGAAGAGTTAAAATTATTTTGAAAATTATAGTCATAAGATTGGGGTTATGAGTTGTATTGATTCGGATAAGTCCAACCCGGTGTATTTGGTTATTCATATTATAAAAAGTCGGGTTGGAATTATCCGAATCAAATGGGATTGGTGTGAAATATGGATTCATGTTAGGATTGAAAAACTTGTTGTTATTGAATTCCATTTCACAGACAATCACAAATAAAGAAGAAAAAGCAACCAACAAAAAAAAGAAAAGAAAAATCAAAACCAAGCCTAAATTAGGGTTGACCTAGACCTAGATGACTCCTAACTGGTCGATTACCCGGGGGAGGTTGTTGTATGAATCCGACCACAAGTTAATCGGCCAGGTAGGGGCAAAAACGGTAGGAGGTATCCGTGCATAAGCAACGTGCCTTAATTACGCCAAACCACGGTATCTTTGAGGCGTAGCCTCTTAATCCCCAACCTTAGAGACCGATTTCACAAGAGTAAAATTCAAAATAAGTTCTACCCTCAATCAATCTCTTAATGAGTCCGAGATGACCCTAGGGTCTAACGTCTATCAATTTTTATTAGGGTTTGGGTTGTGTGAGTAGGGAGGTGATTTTTGGGTTAAGAAAGGGTGATGAACTCCCCACCTTATCTTGTATGGGTTTTGCCCTTAATATCAATTCGTTCAAGTATGCAATATCGACAAGAATATAGCACAAAGCGATAAATCCCCACGTGTTTGTTCAATGCTATATGCAATGCCATATATACACCTCGGTCCAGATCACAACAACAAACAAAATACAATATATTGGAATTGAATTGACACGTGCCTAAATGCAAATGTCTAAACCGTTTTAAAAGTGTCCAATTACCGTATTTTAGTTCTTTAATTATTGCAGTGTGTAGGCAATCAAAGTAGGAAAGTAATAGTACAGATCCACTAGCTATTACAATGAATAAAGCCCAGCGCAACAAGATACACAAATGTCACAAATTTATCGCGAAAGTGCGGCTAAAATCGCGTTTGCGGGCTTTACTTTAGAATCTGGGTCTCTGCTTTCAAGAGCAGGGGGCTATAGTGCTAATGGTTGTTCTGCAATATTAAGTTCCTGCAAACTTTGACCTGCACACCAAAACAGAGAAGAAAATGTTAACAAAAACGTGAGTTTAAACCATTCCCATCCCCGGCAACGGCGCCAACAATTCGATCAGGGCGGAACCAGCACTCAAAAATGTGTATTTATGAAATCAATGAAATTATGTGTGCTAATGTTCCCTCGATACTTTCGTTATAGCATTGGCTCAACGAGTCGAATCCATAGGTACGGGAGGCGATAGAAGCATTAACAGTCCGTTCACATGTTATGTTAACAAGTTCTTCTTTGTAAAAGAATGAAAAAAAGAGAAAAGAAAAGAAAATTATGAAGAGATAGGTGAAGAAGGCGAAGAAATCCGCGATGAGAAAACAAAGAAAAGTGGTTTGGAAAACAAAATAGAAAAGAAGATAAAGCTTGTGGTAAAGAAAATGAAAACAAAGACAAACAAATAAAGCGGTGAAAACAACGATGAAAAGATAAAATAAGAGTTTTGAAATTGATTTTTAAAACAAGATAAAAGAAAATTCATGGTTACTAACTACTAATTGCTCCGCTAACCATGCTAACCTCTTAGCGATAGTTGTCTCACATAGATCCTTGGCCATCACTAATCCTTAGCTTCAAGAGACGATACAAAGTATGGCTCATAAGATTATTCTTCTACATTCAGTCAACACATCTATACCACACGACAAGTTGCAAGCTACTATTAATTCATCAAAACCGGTTAGAGGTGAGCATGAAATAAAGAAGACATTGCAAATTAGCAAGTTAGTGGGTTAGATGTTAGAAATGTTAGAATGTTAGAATCCATCATCATGAGCCATCAATGGCTCTTGCAAGAGCAAGGCCTTGTGGAGGCTATTAGGTTCATGTGGATTATCAAGTAAGTGGTTAGATGGTTAGTAGTTAGTATTTAGATTGCCATGAGAAGAAAAGTTAGCTAAGCATCATGTAGAAGATGGAGAATATTACATTGGAGAAGAAAGGAGACACTTTTACATAGATTCTCACCATCTATTACATCAATATCTCTCTATCTCTCTCTGAATCTCTCAGCCCTATTACAAGATCTATAAAAGAAAAGAAAATACAAAATAAAAGAGAAAGAAAATCCAAATCTACAAGTAGAAGAGAGAAACCTAGCCTAATTCTAAATCTGCTTGCGTTTGCGGCCTCTGCAGGGGTTTTTATAGGCAAAAGAGATTTCTAGAAGATGAGACGAGGCTACGCATCGATGATCAACGCGTGGCCCCACCACATTGTCGTGAAAACGCGGCAAAAAGCGGCATTTGTCGCGTTTTTGCGGCAAAACCAGGGACTTAGGTCCCTGGTTTTGGCGAGGAACTTCTCCTGGCTTCGAGGACCTTCCTGGTATATTCAGATTCTGGTATTTTCACACGAATATTCATTTGACGTGCGCAAGGATTTAGGTTCAATGCATCTTCTAAAAGCTCCCTTGCTTGGCCTCCAAGAAATTCGGATTTAATTACCCAAAAATGGGTTTAATTAAGCTCTTATTACTCTTTTTTTTTAGGGCATGAGATCCAGATTCGTGTCATTCACCCCCTCTATAGAGGCACTTAATATGAAGACATTTTGCGTCATCTCCACTACCTATCCTTTATGGTGTCCCAACCAGACTGGAAGAATATAGATGGAAGATCGTCTGGCCCGAGGGCTTTGGTCTGGCCCGAGGGCTTTGCTCTGGCCCATGCTCTATATGATAGCTTCAACGTTATCTTCAAAGGAATTCAGTATAACCGCTCATATCCCCTGGGTCAATATTAGACCTGAATCAAAACTCCTCAGGGATAGACTCAAAATTAGATGATGAGAAGATATCCTTGTAGTAGTTTACGAAGGTCTTTTTTATCTGTTTAGGTTCCAATTTCTGGTCACTTGCGACATTCTGGATGGCAAGAATTCTATTCCTCCTGTCTTGCTTAGTAGAAGAATCATAGAATAGAGAAGCAGCGATTTAGGCCTCTGATGCCAGAAAGATTCTTTTGAAGCCAGCAGTGCTGGAAATTTTATCCCCTCTTTCTTTAAATTAAAATATGCAATAATTAAAACTTAGCACAAATCAAATTAAATGTGTATCAATTACTAAATATGCAACAAAATTAAAATAAAGAGTAAGATCGTTGGCCTGAGAGATGTAATCGTGTGACGCACTGACCTAAAAGACAAATGGCTGGTCCTCTCATTTGGACGCCAAATTGGCCCCGTCAACAGCGATAAAGACTCCATCGGAAATACCAGCACCTGAGCTCGAATGCTAGCACCAGGCCTTTGCTCAGATTCAGAACGATTGCCCAAAAATAAAGAAAAGAAAATTTAATTTTAGCTGAAGCCCTTCTCACGAAGAGTAAATCTCAAAAGAAATTTCAAAGAGAAAGAAGAGAAAATGAGAACTGTGTGCTGAGAACTGAACTAGGGTTCTATTTATAGCCTTAGAACCCCAGTTGTTATAACAACTCCATCAGAAAATTCAAGCAGTTGAGATATTTTCTCAACTGACTAAAATCTTGAGACTTGGTCATGATTTACTTGGTAAAACAAAATTTGAAATGAAAGATTTTTTCTTTTATTTTAATTCAAAAATCTAATAGCCCCCTCCCTCAAAAAAGCTTGAGTTTCAGGAAAGACTGAATAAAACAATAAGATGTAAATAAATCAAAAATACAAATTAGAAAACATAAACACAAATAAGGTTGGACAACCTCATACTGTGGATTCGGGTTAAATAGCTTGTGGCCTTGAATTTAGCCTTAATGAATTCATCGCCACCTGAGAGACATAATGGACTACGCTTTGAATTATGCCTCTTTAACTTGAGATTGATGGAAGACACACAGAGTAAGTCTTCATCTATTGAGCGAGCGAGTTGAGTATTAATGGCCATATGAAAGTACACCTAGAGGGGGTGAATAGGTTTACAAGCTAATTTAAGACAAATGATGCGGGATTAAAAACTTAATTGCTAACGCACTATGTGTAACTAAGAGTGAGCCCGAATTTTCTGTGAAGGGCTCTGGAACTACTCCTCTAGATTCCTTTAAACTAAGAGTTTAGGTGCTTTAAAACCACTCTTGGTTGAACACAAGTGTGGGCACACAAACTATATCTAGCATATGAATATGAACAATATAAAATAATGTAAGATATGAGAGAGAGAGAGAGAATAGATTAAACACAAACACAGTGATATGTTTCGAGTTCGAGCCGCTGCTCTATAGGCCCAAAGGCCATTAGCTCTAGTTTTGATGATAATAAAACATATGTAGTTATGTTTTTTTTAACAATTTTGTCTAGCAAAGTTGCAGGTTAACTCTTTGTTATATTTCGGTTCCATACAAGACTCGCATGTTTGGAAGCCAAGAACATATCGATCCCAGACCCTAAGCACATAGACGAGCTCAAGGATCAAGATTGCAAGAGAAGACTATATCAAGATTTGTAATTTTGCTTTTTGCTTTTTAGATAGGATTTATAATCGTTTGTTAAAACCAAGATGATATAGGTTGATAGTTATTTTGGGATCGACACACACATATCATTCACATTCCTAAAGTGTTTTAAAAGAGTTCAAAACATTTCTTTTTTCGTTTTCAAAAAATCGAGTTTTAGAAAAACGAGTTTTGGAAAAATCAATTTTTGACTTAGAAAAGAGTTTTTTATAAAATATAGCTCTAATTTTGTTTCGTGTTGATCCATGATCACACACTGGTCCTATCAAGTCCCTAGAACTCTATTTTGTGTTTAAGATCAAGTTATATTTTTTTGAAAAAGATTGGTTTCAAAAAGGTTTACAAATCAGGCTTTTGGTATAAGGTCGGTTGACCGACCGGTTGACCGTAGACAAAGCAAAATTGCTCTATCGGTCGATCGACATGCACCAAGTGAATTGTGTGCACTTCGGTCGACCGTGCGGTCGACCGACTGCAAGAGCCTTGCTCTCAGCTGGGTCGGTCAACCGCCCCGGTCAATCGACAGAGAGCTTTGCTCTCTGGTTGGGAAAAACGGTCGACCGCTATCCCCAACGGTCGAAAATTCGATCGTTGGCGGTCGACCAGCCGGTCGACCAATAGAAGGATTTCCTTCTAATTTTTTCCCAATGACTATTTTTCTATTTGTCTTTTTCTGGGTCTTTTCCCAACGACTCTTTTAGGTTTTTCCTCATGTTTCCCCTATAAATAGTGGAATTATAGAAAAATCCAATAAGAAGTTTGAACAAGTTTTTTTAAGTTTTCAACAAGATTTAATTAAGCTTTAGTCTTTTTCCTAAAAGATTTTCATTTGAGCCAAAATTTCACATTCTTTATTTTTAGCTTGAGCCTTCACTCTACATCTTTATAATTTATTTTCACTGCACAATCCCAAAGAGATTCACCTTCTCATCTTTTTTTATAAGATTATGCTTCTGAGCCTTTTTATGGTTAAGAGAAGATCATTGATTTCCTTCTGTTGTGAAGTTGTAGAAGTTGCGGCCTCAAATGAGCTAATGAGCTCCGTAGTTGGTGTTGCGGCACTGCGGGAGAGGACTTGTGAGCCCATTGAATTCTAGTGAGAATTTGTAATGGTTGATGATCTTGTGAGATCGGTCATAGTGAAAATCCTTCATAGTGTTGAAGGCGGGGATTTAGAGCAGTGGCTCGAACCTCAGAACTTATCATCGTATTTGTGATTGCTTACTCTTTCTCTTTTCACTCTACTTTCTCTTTACTTACTTGTACACTTATATTGTTTACTTATCTGCAAGTATTTCTTATAATGTGATTGGTATATGCTAGGTTGCTAGCAAGTAAATTTTAATTCCGCATTATTTGCCATTAAGTATAGTCATCACCTATTCACCCCCTAGGTGATTTACAATTGGTATCAGAGCCTAACTCTAGTTTTACTTTAACCACCTTAGGGAGATCCTTTCATTTATCTATATTCATTTGTTGCATTTGCTACTTGTTTGTGGACTTATACTTGTATTCATGGCATCACGTGACTTCTCTAGCATCAAATCCCCACCCAAATTTGATGGGTTGAACTTTCCCATTAAGAAGGTCAAGATGAACCTCTTCCTCAAGTCTCTAGGGGTTAGAGTAGCTAAGTCCATAACCAAGGAATTCATTGAACCTCACGGTGATGAGGATACATGGCCGAAGCAACCGCTAAGGACTGTGAGGCTAATACTAAAGCCTAATATGCACTTACATAAGTATTAAATGATGATGATCTTTCTCGTATAATAAATTGTAAATCCGCTTATGAGGTTTGGAATGATCAAATCATTACTCGTGAGGGGACGTCGCAAGTCAAGAGATCTAAAGTTGACTTGCTTTTTTCTCAATATGAGAATTTTTACATGCTTGAAAATGAAAGTATTGATGAGATGCTTACTCGGTTCACCAAGATTACTAATGAATTATCTTCTTTAGATGACACTATTGACAATGACCAAAAATTTGGAAGGTCATTAGAGCTCTCTCCAAAACTTGAGAAGTCAAGGCGACAACCTTTAAGGAGCTCAATGATAGAGAGGGGATGAATTTTCTTCGGCTTCATTAGAAATCTCAAAACCCATGAGATGAAATTGAAGGTGGGAGAAGAAAGGGAGACTCTAAGGAAGAAAGCGATTGCTTTCAAAGCTACTCCCTCCACCATCGATGAAGAAGATTCATCTGAAGATGGAGATGAAAACTTTGTCATGCTCATTAGGAGAGTGGGGAAAATGTTTTAAAAGAAGAGAAGACAAACAACTTCCGAAGAGGAAGACCTCAAGGAAGATTTGAAAAGAGAAAGGAGGAGACGGGTCCTTACTTTCATTTCAAGAAGGCGGGTCATCTCATCGCGGATTACCCCTCATATTAAGCCACCACATCCAAGAACGTGCATAAGAAGAAGAAGGCAATTGTAGCCACTTGGGATGATTCGAAACAGATATTGAAGAGGAGATTGATGCCGCATACGTTTGCTCATGGCAAACAGAGAGGAGACTTCCATGTTAAATCTCGAAACCTCTCTAAAAGATGATGATTTAACTATGGATGATCTTGCATAAGTTTTTGAAGAATTGCAAAATAGATATGAAATTTCTCTTGCACAAAATGAAAATTGAAAAAGGAAAATGACTTTTTAGAGAATAAGTTAGAAATTATATTTAAAGAGAAAAATGACTTATCTATATTTTTTGAGAAAATGAAAAAAAAAAATTGATAAATATAAACTTGTTTGTAAGGGCAAAAGCCTTAATATTGTTTTTAACAGAAATGAATTTTAGATATCCAAAAACGTATTGATATTTTGGATACCACTTTGAAAAAGTATGCATTTGATATGAACAAATTTAATTTTATGTTTCTAATGGGAAAAACCCAAAGGAAACATACATCTCATTCATCTCACACATACCATGAAAAACATGCACAACATGCACATACACATCAACATGAGCATGCTTTCATGCATGGCAAAGTGTACACGTTGTTAGCCCAGAGGCCCATCACTCTAGTTTTGATGATGATTAACTCATGTAGTTATACTTTACTAATAATCTTGTGTCTAAATAGTTTCAGTGATTGACCAAGATTTTAGTAGGTGTTTAGCTTCAACAAAGGAGTTTTGAAGCTTTCACATGTAGATTCAAGAGCTCACGCGTCAAGATCGCATCTAGTACTCATTAGAGTCAAGCTTGTTAGATCGCGTTTGAATCGAGTCGGCTTGGAGACAAGAAGACTTAGGTTTGTATTTACTTTAGATTGTTTAGATCTTGTGTAAAAGTAGATAGTACTGATATGTTCAAGTTCACACACACACACAAAAGTTTAAAGTTTATTGGTTTTGGTTTTCGGTTTAACTGGTTTTGGAATTCATGTCAAAAATATAGATATATATCTTATATGTATACTGGATTCATCCATATACAATATGTTTCAAAGTTGTTTCAATATCATGTTTTTGTATTTAGATAAGTTTTGGAGAAAACAGTTTTCCATTTCAAAAATTCAAGTTTTGGAAAATACAAATTTTTGTTTAAAGCCTAATTTCAATATCACAAAAATAGTTCAAATTGTTTATAATATGTGTTGAATTTTAGTCACATATATTTGTATTTCACAGATCTTATAAGAACTTATTTTTGTGAAATTTTTGTGATTTTATGGGATTTACTTGATATTAAAAGATCAAGTTTTTAATCCCTTAAATAGAGTGACATGGCCTTCTGTCGGTCGACCGCACGGTTGATCGAGCCAAAAGTCGGTCGACCGGGCGGTCGACCGATGTGCACAAACGTGCACAGCAACGTTTGGCTAGTGGGCCGGTCGACCGGGCGGTCGACCGTCCAGAGAGCTCTGCTCTCTGGATCTGGCCCCGATCGACCGGTCAGAGAGCACTGCTCTCTAGATCTGGCCCCGGTCGACCAGTGGCTCAACGGTCAAAAAAATAACCGTTGGCCGGTCGACCGGAAGGGAAATTTTGTCCTTTCCAGACTGCCAACGGGCAGATTTTTAAGAGGGTATAAATACCCATCTCTTGGGCTGGATTCTAACAAGAATTTCAAGAGCAAAAATTCTCATCTTCTCAAGTGTTTTAGCAACAAGTTTAAAAAGAGTTTTTGGGTAAAAAGATTTATTTTCATTTATTTTCAAGGGTTGGAAAAATCAAAAGAAAATAGAGTATTTGGGATATTGGTTTTGATCTCATTCTATCTTATTGTAGTTGTTTTCCTAAGTATTTTTCTTTGTGTTTTGATTTTCAAACACCTTGATTTCTCACACTTGAGCTATCATATCTATCCTATCTATATGATCTTATTTTTGTGAGAAAATTAGTTTGTCGTCTTTGTGATCACCAAGAGTTGTAATCTTTCTTTGCTTTGAGTATCCCTCTTCTGTAGAGGTGATTGTGGAGGAGTTTGAGTTGGTTGTTATCCCTCTAAGTGTATAGGTGATTATGATTGTGTTGGCTTTGTATCTATCCCTCTTATGTAGAGGTGATTGTGGAGGTTGTGTTTGAGTTGGTTGTTATCCCTCTAAGTGTAGAGGTGATTGTTGGAGTGTTGGCTTTGAGCCTTATCCCTCTAGTGTGAGGTGATTGTTGTTTGGCTAAGTATCCATCCCTCTAAGTGTAGAGGTGATTGTTGTTGTGCCTTACCTCTAGTGTAAAGGTTGTGTTTGTTGGAGAGAGGGGTTGTGTACTCCTAGTTTATATTACCCAAATCCTCAATGGAGGGTCCCTGTGTCGGAATCCTGTGTGGACGATTTAATAGAAATCCTTCTATGTGAAGGCGGGGACGCAGAGCAGTGGCTCGAACCTCGTAACATATCTCGGTGTTTGTGATTGATCCACTATCTCTAAACTCTCTCTCTTATATTGTACCTTGCATTATTTCATATTGTTCATATCATACTTGTATGCTTGGTATTGTTTGTGTGTGTCCATACTTGCGTTGAACCAAGAGAGCTTCATATAGCACCTCAACTCTTATTTAGAGAAATTTAGAGGAGATAGTTCAGAGCCCTTCACCGGGAATTCGACTACACTCTTTGGTTACACTAAGTATGTTGCAATTTGTTTTTTAATTCTGCATAATTTGTCATTAGATTAGCCATACACCTATTTACCCTCTTTAGGTGTACTTTCAATTGGTATCAGTGCATACGCTTCTGATATTAGGTTTAACCACCTAGGAGTGAGATCTTGGTAGCTAATCTACATTTGCATTTGCACACATATAGTTTATACACTCATGGATTTCATGACCCCTCCTATGTTTGATGTTTCTAACATCAATGTATGGAAGCTTAAGATGAGTATGTACCTAAAAACCCTAGGAATGCATGTTACTTTGCTACTACCAAGAAATCCTATCTTAGTAATAACAAGCATATAGAGGCTAGTGCACAAGCCCTAGAGGCACTTAGACGCACTCTAAGCAAAGAATATATATCTATAGTTTCTCATTGTGATTCCGCTTTTGCAGTGTGGAACACTTTGACCTCTCCAAAGCTTCAAACGCCAAACTATGTGGAAGAGGAATCTAGTGGAGGAGAATCCGAACAAGCTTGCTACATGGTCCAAGGGAATGACTCTCTTGAGGTAAACTCAGATACTCAACTAGTTGATAGTGTTAGTTCTTCTTGTAATGATTATGTTGATGCTGATGTATTAAGGGGCCGTTTGTTTCGCGTAAAACTCCGTAATTCGTAAATGACTTACTACCCTGTTACAACTACGGCGTTTGTTTGGACCGTAATTCGTAAAAGACTTACGTAACTCAACTAACACTCACTTGCAACCCAATTACCACTCACTTACAGCCCAGTTACAGTTAATTTTGTGGTCATACAAATTTGTAATATTTTTTATATTAATATTAAAATTTTTAATATTTAACTTTTTAATATTTATTTGCAGTATTAAAACTTTTAAAATCACCAAATAGTTAATTTTGTGGTCAACTTTTTCACTTACGACTTATACATTACGACAACCAAACACCGTAAAGTACAATACACTTTCCCACTTTACAATTTTATATTACCAACCAAACACCGTAAAATTTACATACATGTAACTCATTTACAATTGTAAAAGATTTTACCAATTACAACTACGAATTACGGCCAGTTACGACAACCAAACAGGCCCTAAATGAAGAACTATCTATTGTATGTGAGAAATTGCTCGAAAAATATAATGTTTTGAAAAAGATAAGCTTTGGATTAAAAGAAGAAAATAAAAATTTGTCTTCTAAACTTGATATTATTTTGCAAGAGAGGATGAGATTTCAAATGAAAGGGACTCGTTGAAATTCCAACTTGAACTTGCTTTAAATGAAAATAAAATTTTGAAAAAAAAATGATTGTGACATTGTTTTGAAGAAAAATGAAGTTCTATCTTCAAAACTTGATTATGTTTTAAAAGAAAATGACTCTTTGAAAAACAAAATTATCTCTATTTCAAAAGAGCTAGATTTGGTATCAAAGAAAAATACTTCTTTGAAAAATGATTTAGATTCACATGTTTGCCATACTTCACCTTCTAATATACCTATTGCATGCTCCACTTCTTCTAACATTGAAAATGATATAAATATATTAAAGAAGAATGTTGATTGTTTGGGCTCCACTTTGAGCCAATGTGTCGTGAACCACACACGTTTAGAATCTATGTTTTGAAAGAAACATACTCCACCTATGCATGCACACTATACACGGCGTACACATGCTTCTCATACTCACCCACATGATTCTATGTATGCTCATGTGTACACATGTGTAACGCCCCGATCCCAACGATACGGAACGTCACTGCGACGCATATACGTAGGTCAGGTGGTGCCCCCACGTATATACGCTAAGCATAAGTACAGCGAGTATCAGAGTATAACACACAGCGTGATATAATCATATGCCAACATACAAAAATAGAAGTACAGAGTTATACAAGTCATGATAAACATAATCACCATACAAGTGTCCTTTTATCACAACCCAAGTCCATAAGATACAAGACACAACCAAAAATACAAAAATGCTCACGTATGGACGGAGATTACGTGAACCAAAAGAAATGTCAGGCGCGATAGGACTAGTGCTGGTCGGCCTGCTCACCAAGATAAGCCCGGTCCTCAGCGGAGGGCTCTACCTCGTCCCAAGCCTCGGAATCTGAATATGCAAATCCAAAAGGGTCAAGACATAATACAAGAAATAAAGATAGCCAAGTGGCGACGGAATCATAAGTAGAGGTGATGAAGTAGTGATAACTAACAACAATACATGGCAAGGGATGTAAACTAAATAAGATAAAGGCATATGCAATAAATCTACAATAATGTCTTATTATTATTACTTGTCTTACTGTGATATCTAGCTATGTGACCCAGCGTCCCAGGGCACATAGATCCATATCCTAGTGAAACAAGGTTGTTATTGGAAACAGCGGTTGTATCGACGAACTATGTTTACAGTGTGTCCCGTGCATGCCCGGGACCACGGCCCAGTATTGTTCCGTTGCTTGAAGACGGAACCTGCCGCTAGGCTACAGGAAAGGGACTTATGTATGCCCTTGTCATGACATGAAACAGGAAGGGAGGAAGCACTCCCCTTGGTCCCCTGGAGTACCACAGGTAAGACCGAAATATAGTGCACATCCTAATACCACTGTAAACACGAACACATACCGATATCCGCACATTTCCCCCGAACCCAATGTAAGTTGGTGTATTTTATACAATGTCGGATATATCATGCTTGGTTTTGGAGATAGCATGAAGGAGTGGTGATAATCCATTTTCGACAAGTTATGAAATGCAAATATATAACAACAAGTCATGGATTGATATAATGTACCAACAAATCATGAAGCATGAATAAACAAGATATATCAGGTAACCAGTCATGTAGTACAAGTACACAGTATAAACAAGACTAAAACATGCATATAAATATACTAGGGTAAGTTCAGAATTAAGTGGGAAGAAGTCTGAATTCTGTCCCAGAATTTGGCCTGGCGGTCGACCTCCGGTCGACTGCCGGTCGACTGGGGAAATGAACTGGCGGTTGAGTCCCGGTCGACTGCCGGTCGACCGTACCGAGTGCGAGAGCTCCAGGTTTGGGCCGGTCGACTGCCAGTCGACTGGTCCAAGGCAATTTGTGAAGCCGGTCGAGTCAGCGGTCGACTGCCTGTCGACCGCCCGTTCAAGTCGTGCAGGTTGTGCACATCGGCAGAGTCCCGGTCGACTGCCGGTCGACCGGTCCTCTGGAAATTTCTGCTGTTAGAGCAGAAAATCAGGATTCGTGTGAGTTGGTTATATCAGTGAAAAATTGGGATTTTTACAGCATTAGGGGGCCTGATTTAACATTACAAATACATTAGGACAAGGCCTAGTCTTGGTGATTAACACAATTACATGGAAAGGCTAGATTTGAACTTAAATGACCTAAAAATTAGATTTTTATGTTAGACATATACATAGATCTCTACCCTAAGCATGTGGGGTTGATGATCTAGGTCTTGGTGAGTAAGGACTCACCTGGATTGTCCAATTAGGGCTGGATCCAAGGAAGAAGATGGTGAGGGCTTCAATCTACCCTTGTTCTTGAAGCTAGGGTTGAAGATCTTGCCCTTTGGTGAAGCTTGGAGTGGAGATGGAGGTTCCTTGATGAAGCTTGATGAATCCCTTGTGATCTAGAGGTGGAGATGAAGAGGTTGGGTTCACTTGGAGCTAGGGTTTGTGGAGAGGAGGAAGGAGTTCTTCTCTAGTTGGAGAAATGAGAGAAAAAGGGTAATTTTGCAAATGAAATGCATTTATAGGTGGGGGTCTTTGTAAAGGGATTGGAAATTTGATGGATGAGAGGGGCTTTCTTGCAAAAAGGGAGGGGTGAGGTGTCTCTCCCCTTGACACTTGGCCGGCCATGGGATGGAGAGAGAGTTAGTGGGGTAGGTGAGGGTGAGTGGGAAATGAGGTGGAAAATGAAGTGGAAAAGCATTTTGCAAATTTTGGAAAAATGCCCAAAATTCAAGTATTTTGGATTGATCTGAAAATTTTACTAAAAATCAAGAAAAACATTTAAGACCAAAGGTGAAATCCGTTTGAAGAAATACTGTGTAGATTTTTAATTAAAAATCCCAGAAGCAGAAATTTACCGACACCGAAATAATTTTCATAAATTTATAAAATTCTTAGAAAAATAGTATAAGTAGGAAATATGATTCTAAGCAATAAAGTCTAAAGGACTTTCTTGAAATTCCTAACAGATTGGAAGAGAAAAAAATTCGGAAATTGGTCAGCGGTACTGGCCGACACCGGCTTTTGAAGAAATTCATTTTAATTTCAGAAAATTCTAGAAAATCACATAAAATCTAAAGTATTATAAAATGATGTTTGAAATTAAAATCGGTCAAATACGGATGGTAAATCGGAAGATACGGTCAAAGGGCCGAATACGTAACTAAGTACGTATTCCGGGAAAGGGGTATTACAATCTACCCACCTTACAAAAATTTCGTCCTCGAAATTTCATAAGGTGAAAGATAACAGGAAGAGCAACAGATAGATATGGACACAATGAAAGATAACGGTAAAGACAAGAGTAGAAGGAAAGAGTCTTACCAAATCAAGATGAGAAAAGTTGGGGATAACGCTCCCGGATAACGTCCTCTCGCTCCCAGGTGGCCTCTCCCGGCGCGTGTCTGCTCCAAGACACCAATACCAATGGAATAGCCCTGCTCTTCAGTGTCTTGACACTCTTGTCCAGAATGGCCATCGGCTGTTCTTGGTATGATAGATCCGGTTGCAGCTCTAGCTCGGAATGATCCAGAATGTGGCTGTCGTCCCGGACATACCTCCTCAACTGGGACACATGGAAGACATTATGCACCCCGTCCAAGGATGGTGGTAATGCTAGTCTATAAGACACGTCTCCCACGCGATCCAGGATCTCGAACGGGCCAATATACCTCGGGCTCAGCTTCCCACGAGTACCGAACCGGATAACTCCCCTGGTGGGTGAAATCTTCAAGAACACATGGTCTCCGGTCTGGAACTCCAATGGCCTCCTTAGAGTATCAGCCCAACTCTTCTGCCTACTCTGAGCAGCCCTGAGATGATCTCTGATAACCCTGACCTTCTCTGTAGTCTGCATCAGCATCTCGGGCCCCAATAAACTCCTCTCACCGACCTCCTCCCAGCAAATCGGTGATCTGCACCTCCTCCCATACAATGCTTCGAAGGGAGCCATCTTAATACTGGCCTGATAGCTGTTGTTATATGAAAACTCAGCCAAGTGTAGATGGTCCTCCCAAGATCCTCCAAAGTCCATCATGCAAGCCCTTAGCATATCCTCAAGGATCTGGATGGTCCTCTCTGACTGTCCGTCTGTCTGAGGATGATAGGAAGTACTGAACTTCAGACGAGTTCCCAGACTCTCCTGGAGACTCTCCCAGAAATGAGACCTGAATCTGGAGTCTCTATCTGATACAATACTGACTGGGACTCCATGCAGACGAACAACTACCTTCAGATACTTATCTGCCAGAACCTCTGTCGACTGACCAACCCGGAAGGGTATGAAGTGAGCAGACTTGGTGAGGCGATCAACGATCACCCACACCGCATTGTTACCCTTAGGACTCCGAGGCAATGCCGTCACGAAGTCCATAGTAATGTGCTCCCACTTCCATTCGGGTATCGGCAAAGGTTGAAGAAGTCCAGCTGATCTCTGATGCTCGATCTTTATCTGCTGGCAAACCAAGCACTTGGCGACAAACTGGGCTATCTCCCTCTTCATGGCATTCCACCAAAAGTGCCTCTTCAGGTCCTGGTACATCTTGTTTCCTCCCGGATGTATAGAATAGGCAGAACTGTGTGCTTCCTCCAAAATCTTCTGTCTGACTTCTCCCTGGGGAACACAAAGTCTACTACCATAACACAAAGCACCATCCGGACGAATACAAATATCTGTCCTCAAACCAGCCTCCACCTGAGTCCTGAATGTCTGCAATCTTGGATCCTCCTTCTGAGCCTCCTTGATCTCCTCTACCAATGAGGACTGGATCTGCAATGCCATAAGCTGCCCTGCCTTATCACCTCCCTGCACCAACCTCAATTCCAATCTGATGAACTCCTGGATCAACTCTTTCTGCTGAGTAAGGCGAACTAGCACTCTGTTTTCCGGCATCCTGCTCAGTGCATCTGGAACGGTATTGACTTTGCCTGGATGATACTGCAAGTCAATATCGTAGTCCGCCATAAGCTCCAACCACCTCCTCTGCCTCATATTTAACTCCTTCTGTGAGAAAATATACTTGAGGCTCTTGTGGTCTGTGTAAATCAACACTTTGTCTCCCAGGAGGTAGTGTCTCCAAATCTTCAAGGCAAACACCACAGCCGCCAACTCCAAGTCATGAGTTGGGTAATTCCTCTCATGAGGCTTCAACTGCCTAGAGGCGTATGCTATGACATGATCATGCTGCATAAGCACACACCCCAGGCCTCTACCCGATGCATCACAGAAAATGACCATCCCTCCCCTTCCTGAAGGGGTCCTCAAGATTGGGGCTGAAATAAGCTTCTGCTTCAACCGCTCAAAAGCTGCATCACATTCTCCTGTCCATATGAATCTCTCCCCTTTCCTGGTGAGCCTGGTCAACGGAGCTGCAAGTCTAGAGAAATCCTGGACAAAGCGCCTGTAATATCCGGCTAGTCCAAGAAAACTCCTTATCTCAGACACCGTCTTCGGAACTGGCCAATTCTGCACTGCCTGGACTTTACTAGGATCAACTGAAATCCCTTCTGCTGAAACTATATGTCCAAGGAAGGCTATGCTGTCTAGCCAGAACTCACACTTGCTCCTTTTGGCATGAAGCTGCTCCTGCTGAAGAGTCTGCAACACGATCCTCAGGTGCTTTGCATGCTCCTCAAAACTCTTGGAATAGATCAGGATGTCATCTATGAACACCACTACAAACTGATCCAGGTAAGGAGAGAACACCCGGTTCATCAGGTCCATAAACACAGCAGGGGCATTGGTAACTCCGAAAGGCATCACTAGAAACTCGTAGTGGCCATATCGGGTCCTGAATGCCGTCTTCGGAACATCTTCCTTCTTCACCCTCAGCTGATGGTAACCTGACTGCAAATCTAACTTAGAAAACACACGGGCTCCATGAAGCTGATCAAACAAGTCATCAATCCTGGGTAAGGGATACTTATTCTTGATGGTGACCTTGTTCAACTCCCTGTAATCAATGCAAAGCCTCCTGCCACCATCCTTCTTGTTCGCCAATAGCACTGGAGCTCCCCATGGTGAAGTGCTAGGCCGGATCAATCCCTTGTCCGAATACTCCTGCAGCTGCTTCTTCAGGATCTCCAACTCCGTCGGTGCCATCCTGTATGGAGCCTTGGATATAGGAGCTGTCCCTGGAATAGTATCAATGGAGAACTCCACGATCCTCCCCGGTGGGAGTCCTGAAATCTCAGCAAACACCCCCGGAATTCATCCCACACTGGCACTCCCTTCAGGACCTCCGAAGTGGTCATCTGAATCTTCTTCTCAGCAGGCTCCACTCCTCCACTAAACTGGAACTCCGGCTGATGCGGGATTCTGAAATTGATCTTCCTTCCCCTACAGTCAATCACTGCATGGTACTGACTGAGCCAGGTCATGCCTAAGATCACGTCGTACCCCTTGGTGTCTAGTACGAGCATATCTATGGACAAGACCTTCCCACAAAGTTCTACTGGGCAGTCAGCACAAACTCTAGAAGATAAAACTACCCCATTCCCAGTACTAATCTCCCATCCATGGTCTAACAATCTAACAGGAATAGAATGCAATGCCACGAAATGCACGGAGATAAAACAATGCGAAGCACCGGAGTCGAAAAGAGCGAGGACAGGTATGGAATGGACTCTGATGGTACCTGTAATCACCTCTCCTGAAGCTCCAGCCTCTTCTGCTGTCAGGTTGTAGGCCTGACCTCTGCCACGACCAGCTGCTGTCCTGGCTCCCCTCTGCACTGGGCGAGCAACATGTGGTGGTGGAAGGGGAAGAGCTCTCCTCATCACTGGTCCCTGCTGCCTCGGTCCAACTGGCCCTGGTAGTGCCTTCTGCACATACTGCCCCTGAGGTGCCGGCAAGGTTTGGGTAGCAAACCCCACTCTCCTGTGCGGGCAGGTCTCCACTGCATGGTCTCGAGCTCCACAGATCAAGCACCAACCGTTTGCCCTCCGGCAATTCTGCTGAGTGTGTCCTGGCTTCTGGCAGAAGTTGCAAATAAGACCTGGTCGAGCCGTCTGGTATGGAACTGCTCTGAACGGCTGTCTGGCCTGGATCTTCGCTGCCCTGGACGGTCCTCCTCTGCCCACCGGCACAAACGGCCTTTTCAAGGCCTGGTTCTCCTGCTTCCTCTGAAAACCACGCTCCACTTCTCGAGCGATAGAGAGAACTTCAGCATAGGTCTTCAACTGCTGTGGCATCAGAAACATCTGGATCTCCATCTGCAGACCCTGCTGGAACCGGCTTGCCCTCTTCTCCTCATCAGCCACCATGTATGGGGCGAAGCGACTCAGCCTGAGGAATTCTGCCGCATACCCATCTACTGTCTTATCTCCCTGCTGAAGCCGGATGAACTGCTCCTCCATGTCCTTCTGAGCAGTGGCGGGGAAGAAACGACTGTAGAAGCTCTTGGAGAAGGTATCCCAGGAAATAGGCTTCTTCAAGCGAGCCTCCTCTGCAAGCCACCAAGTCCGAGCAATGTCCTTCAGCTGGATCTTTGCTACCTCCACTTGGCTCTCCTTGGACACCCTGGCGGCGTTCAGTAGATCGGTGGTGTCCACTAACCACTGCTCAGCCTCCAAAGGCCTCTCGACTCCTGAGAAGGTAGCCGGTTGTAGCCGCCGGAAATCTGAGATATTCCCCGGCTTCTGCTCCTTCGGGGCTGCTAACTCCTGCCTGAGGAGTTCAGTCTGCTGCTGATGGATCTCCACTTGCTGCTGCTGGGTCTCCATCATAGCCCGAATGATGCTCAGGACATCAACCTGCTCTCCTCCCGCGGGTCCATCCGGGACTTGCCCGACATTGTTACGACCCGAACGTCTCTCCATACCGAAAGGGATAAGATCTGGAATTGGAATCAAGGAAAGGAATTAGGATACGAAGGAATTGATCAATTGAAGGAATCAAGATGGACTCATAACTTTGTACATTGCAGTTGGCATAAGCAAATCGTTAGAATTTGCCACTTGGTTGTACTTTTAGGTCTGAGAGCCTAGGCTCTGATACCAACCTGTAACGCCCCGATCCCAACGATACGGAACGTCACTGCGACGCATATACGTAGGTCAGGTGGTGCCCCCACGTATATACGCTAAGCATAAGTACAGCGAGTATCAGAGTATAACACACAGCGTGATATAATCATATGCCAACATACAAAAATAGAAGTACAGAGTTATACAAGTCATGATAAACATAATCACCATACAAGTGTCCTTTTATCACAACCCAAGTCCATAAGATACAAGACACAACCAAAAATACAAAAATGCTCACGTATGGACGGAGATTACGTGAACCAAAAGAAATGTCAGGCGCGATAGGACTAGTGCTGGTCGGCCTGCTCACCAAGATAAGCCCGGTCCTCAGCGGAGGGCTCTACCTCGTCCCAAGCCTCGGAATCTGAATATGCAAATCCAAAAGGGTCAAGACATAATACAAGAAATAAAGATAGCCAAGTGGCGACGGAATCATAAGTAGAGGTGATGAAGTAGTGATAACTAACAACAATACATGGCAAGGGATGTAAACTAAATAAGATAAAGGCATATGCAATAAATCTACAATAATGTCTTATTATTATTACTTGTCTTACTGTGATATCTAGCTATGTGACCCAGCGTCCCAGGGCACATAGATCCATATCCTAGTGAAACAAGGTTGTTATTGGAAACAGCGGTTGTATCGACGAACTATGTTTACAGTGTGTCCCGTGCATGCCCGGGACCACGGCCCAGTATTGTTCCGTTGCTTGAAGACGGAACCTGCCGCTAGGCTACAGGAAAGGGACTTATGTATGCCCTTGTCATGACATGAAACAGGAAGGGAGGAAGCACTCCCCTTGGTCCCCTGGAGTACCACAGGTAAGACCGAAATATAGTGCACATCCTAATACCACTGTAAACACGAACACATACCGATATCCGCACATTTCCCCCGAACCCAATGTAAGTTGGTGTATTTTATACAATGTCGGATATATCATGCTTGGTTTTGGAGATAGCATGAAGGAGTGGTGATAATCCATTTTCGACAAGTTATGAAATGCAAATATATAACAACAAGTCATGGATTGATATAATGTACCAACAAATCATGAAGCATGAATAAACAAGATATATCAGGTAACCAGTCATGTAGTACAAGTACACAGTATAAACAAGACTAAAACATGCATATAAATATACTAGGGTAAGTTCAGAATTAAGTGGGAAGAAGTCTGAATTCTGTCCCAGAATTTGGCCTGGCGGTCGACCTCCGGTCGACTGCCGGTCGACTGGGGAAATGAACTGGCGGTTGAGTCCCGGTCGACTGCCGGTCGACCGTACCGAGTGCGAGAGCTCCAGGTTTGGGCCGGTCGACTGCCAGTCGACTGGTCCAAGGCAATTTGTGAAGCCGGTCGAGTCAGCGGTCGACTGCCTGTCGACCGCCCGTTCAAGTCGTGCAGGTTGTGCACATCGGCAGAGTCCCGGTCGACTGCCGGTCGACCGGTCCTCTGGAAATTTCTGCTGTTAGAGCAGAAAATCAGGATTCGTGTGAGTTGGTTATATCAGTGAAAAATTGGGATTTTTACAGCATTAGGGGGCCTGATTTAACATTACAAATACATTAGGACAAGGCCTAGTCTTGGTGATTAACACAATTACATGGAAAGGCTAGATTTGAACTTAAATGACCTAAAAATTAGATTTTTATGTTAGACATATACATAGATCTCTACCCTAAGCATGTGGGGTTGATGATCTAGGTCTTGGTGAGTAAGGACTCACCTGGATTGTCCAATTAGGGCTGGATCCAAGGAAGAAGATGGTGAGGGCTTCAATCTACCCTTGTTCTTGAAGCTAGGGTTGAAGATCTTGCCCTTTGGTGAAGCTTGGAGTGGAGATGGAGGTTCCTTGATGAAGCTTGATGAATCCCTTGTGATCTAGAGGTGGAGATGAAGAGGTTGGGTTCACTTGGAGCTAGGGTTTGTGGAGAGGAGGAAGGAGTTCTTCTCTAGTTGGAGAAATGAGAGAAAAAGGGTAATTTTGCAAATGAAATGCATTTATAGGTGGGGGTCTTTGTAAAGGGATTGGAAATTTGATGGATGAGAGGGGCTTTCTTGCAAAAAGGGAGGGGTGAGGTGTCTCTCCCCTTGACACTTGGCCGGCCATGGGATGGAGAGAGAGTTAGTGGGGTAGGTGAGGGTGAGTGGGAAATGAGGTGGAAAATGAAGTGGAAAAGCATTTTGCAAATTTTGGAAAAATGCCCAAAATTCAAGTATTTTGGATTGATCTGAAATTTTACTAAAAATCAAGAAAAACATTTTAAGACCAAAGGTGAAATCCGTTTGAAGAAATACTGTGTAGATTTTTAATTAAAAATCCCAGAAGCAGAAATTTACCGACACCGAAATAATTTTCATAAATTTATAAAATTCTTAGAAAAATAGTATAAGTAGGAAATATGATTCTAAGCAATAAAGTCTAAAGAACTTTCTTGAAATTCCTAACAGATTGGAAGAGAAAAAAATTCGGAAATTGGTCAGCGGTACTGGCCGACACCGGCTTTTGAAGAAATTCATTTTAATTTTAGAAAATTCTAGAAAATCACATAAAATCTAAAGTATTATAAAATGATGTTTGAAATTAAAATCGGTCAAATACGGATGGTAAATCGGAAGATACGGTCAAAGGGCCGAATACGTAACTAAGTACGTATTCCGGGAAAGGGGTATTACAACATGTACACATTGTGGACGTAAGGGACACCTTGAAAAATTTTGTTATGATAGGATTAACAATTCAAATTTTGCAAATAATTTTGTTTAGGTTAGGAAAGGTGCTAACCCCCATGGACCCAATAGAGTATGGATACCAAAATCTACCCCTATTTTTTTTGATGTGGGTGTGGGCTCTCGCTTGACGTGAGGGCATTGGTGCCTGATGGTGAATGCTTTTGTGCTTGATGGACACTACTTTGGATGCATCACCTTCAAGGAAGTTTGGTGAGAGGACCACCATGGTTTGGAGATCTAAAGATGTGCCTAATAGTTTTGATAACTATCTCTAACTCCTTATTTGTTTACATGCTTTTAGATTATTGATTTTTAGCATGTTATGTTTTAATGTTCATTATGCTTAAATGTCATGTTATTTAGACTTATGACATATATGTATAGTATTTGAGATACACCCATATTTTATATGGATTAATATTATTGTGTTCTCATTTTAGTTTAGCTATGTTGTATATCCTAGTTTAAGACATGTGCATTTACTTAATGATCATATTGGTTTATGTTTTTGTGCTTAATGTTTTTGATTATATGTTTAGATATAGTTTTCATTAAAACTTGTGTATATACTTGTATAACTAATGAGTCACATTTGATTATTATATGTTTGTGCTTAATTGCTCATTTGTATTCATTAGATGTACTAGTATAACCTAATTTTGATGATTCCCTTATTTACACTTGTTTTCCCTATTTTTGTATATGTTTTGCTTCATGTATTTGCTAATCTTATCTAAAACTTATAGATATACATGTATACCCTTGAGTCACTTGCCTTCATGCAAATTACATTATGGACTCATTTGTGTTTGGAAAATATATGTATATTGTTAGTTTTAATAGAACATACATATACCTTGAAGGTTGATTTTTATGATTTTCATATTTGTTTGTTAAAAAGAAATTCATGTTTATTTTGAGCCATATTGATCATTTTCATGAAAATGCTATTTACATGATTCTTGTGCACTCACACTTCATTGGTTTATTCATGACATTGTTTTCATGAGAATTTTTGAGCTTTATAGATTTTGAGTGTCAATTCTTGTATTTTTAGCATACTTCATGGGATATATGATTTGTTTTTATATTTGACGGATCTTTAACCAGCTTTTCAAAAATTACTTTAACTAGTTATTTATTCTTCATTTGGTAGTGTTTTCAATCTACAATTTTTTCAAATCATATTTTTGAAAACTTCTACCCTTTTAAGGGTGGATGGATGGGCGACCATGCCTTATATGCTAAAATTGAAAATCTATTTAAACATGTGCATGAAAGGAAGGTAGTTATGAGTTATACACTTGATTCTCATTATACTTTCAATTGGTATCACAATTGATTTTTTTGTCTACTCATATTTGTGTTTTCTATATATGTATGCTTCAAACTTCAAATAGTATCAATTTCGATTGGTATTTACATTTTCATACATATATATGTGATTTGATTGTGCCTACAATATCTTTACATCTTAAAAGCACAAATTATGTTTATGCTTGTTGACACTCGAAAAAGACAGAGCTTCCCATTCATCTTCGGCCGGTCTGAACAATGTCTAACTTATTGACATCTACAAAAGATAAGTCGAAGACAAGCTGATGACCAGAGGCAATGCAGCAATGAGGACATTACTAATCCAGTAAAGCAGATAGTAAGTCAAAGTTGCCTTTGAAGAAGACCTGAGCAGGCCTAGAGACACTAAGTTAGCTCAATACTTAGTCTCACATGAGCCCAAGAGATGAGCAATCTTGCTTAACTTCGCAAGAATTCTATCATAGCTCTGCCATGGGCTAACTTATAGCTTCGCCCCTGGGGTTTTCCATAACTCCGCAGAAAGTTAGCTAACAGCTTCGCTAGACGTTCTGCGGAGCCACGTGAAAAAAAACAAGCTAACTTATAGCTTCACTGAGTGTTTACTCCTAGCTTCGCCAGAAGCTTACCTTAGCTCGGTTACAAGCTTATTGGATTAGCCCCGCTGTGGGGCTTTTTATGGTCACCTTTGACCAATCAAATCTCCAGATGAGATCATGTTGATTGAAATCAAATTTGGCAGCTGTTTGCCAAGATCTTTTGACTCTCCCAATCAGGTGAGAAGATCAGGGGAGATCTCTCAATTAACTAGAGAGGATCAAGGGAGTATCCCTCATTTAGCGGAGCGAACCAAGGGATTAGCGCTACATGCTATTTCTAGCTTCACAGAAGCTGTTTCTAGCCTCGCAACAAGGCTACTTTTCGGATGTAAAACAGATTGACTCAATCTGTTTCCAGATTTTCAGGGCGATTATACCCCTATTCTCTCTATAAATAGCCTACCAGAGGCACACAAGCAGGGGGAGACGGGCAAGGATAGAGAGGAGATTGGCTTGAGAAGCAGCAAGAGGGCTCTACCGATTCTCTGATCTCCGATTTCCTGAACTAAGCGAGAAGGGAGTCCTATTGGAGGCTGTTCGATCATCTGACCGATCGCATCGTCAAAGGGATAAAGTGATCGTGCGCTGATCAGATTCCTATTGGCACATTTTTTCAAAAATCTCAGGGGAGATCTACCTGTAATTTTCTTTACAATTACTTGTAATTTAGCTCCTCGATCTCTTTTGTAAGTTTTCCCCTTTGCAAAATTAATGGAAAACAAGATGACAACTCCGCTGGGGATACAACTCTTTTGGCGCAACAAGGAGACAGTGTCGCAATGCGAAGGTCAGAATCCTGTGCCTGTTACCTTCGAAAACTTGGTCATTCATTTCGACCAAGGAAAATTTGAAGAGCTGCTCTCTAAAGGTAGTCCAGTGCTCCGCACACGGAAGCATAAGAAGGTCTCGATGGCCAAGGTTTCGGAGCAGAAACCACCCTAGACGGGCAAGTAATCGAACGAGCCTTCTTCCAACTCCTCTCAACCTCGCGCAAGGCAAGCCAGGTTCCCTGTGAACCTAAATCTCCTCTTTCAAAGCAGATGTGGAGGTCAAAATAGAAAGCTCCGTGTGAAGCTTCAGGCGCAGCTACACCACAGGCTCACCTATCACGCGAAGACAAAGGAAAAATGCCTGCCTGCTTCGTCGAGGCTATTAGCCGCGAGGCTAGGACGGCAACTATGCCTTCGTTTAATTCAGGAGCAGTAATTCCTCGCGCTAACCTCGTTCTCACGAGCGAAGTTACTGATGGCGTGATAAGCACAGCACCAGTACCCCAGGGTACGCGCGAAATTCCCAGCCGCCAGGCTGAAACTAAAACACGTAGCAGTGCTAACCACCTTCGCAACAAGGTGGCAAACAAAGCACCACAGCGTGCTTCGCTCCCCGACTCCTCAGGCGTTAAGTTCGCTCTTCGCAGCGGAGCTAAGGGATCGTCCCTGGGTGCTGATAGCGGTGCTTATGCAGCTTTAGTGCCTAAGGGTGCTACTAAAGTTCTTAGTCGCGAAGCAAGAGCTAAAGCACTATCTAATGCCAATCACCTCTGCGGTGATGAGAGGAACGAGGCATCATCTTGTGTTTCGTTTCTAAAGCTTACGGATACCAAGTCTACCCCTCACAGAGTTATGAGCAAGAAGATGGTGTCGAAATTACTAGAACACATCAATGCGCGATCTACCCGAGTCTCTGCGCCGAGTCGCTTAAACTCGGCCAGGTCCAACTTGCGAGAGTTCTTAGCAAAGTAAACGGAAGTCAGAATTACTCCAGACTTCTCCCTCCTGTTGTTAACAAGTGAGATTTCAGTTGGTGACGGTCCACTCAGTCCATTACCGGCTAGGACCAATCCCCGCCACTCCTCCAAACTGACAGTCAGTCTTTGATCGACTATTGGTGCAAGCTCCTATGAAGCATCGCAAAAGAAGCGTATCGCGAGATCTACCAGATTTGCCCTCTGCATCTGCCAATATGATCGGAAGGGGACGGGAACCGCATAGGGGCAGACGAGAGCCGTGTAGTGCTAATTCTCCTCCCTTCAGTTCTCCAGATCCAGACTATAGCCCGGGCTTAGCCAAGTCTTAGTGCACGAAGAAGGTGTCTTCTGAAACACCAGATCTAGGGTCGCAATATCCTACAGTTATGAGCAGCCATCCTCCTCAACTACAGTAACCTCACCAGAACCAATGATAGAATTCTTCAATGGTCTGATAAGGAGGACGAAGACAGTGGTTATGCCTCTTCGGCAACAGTCAGCTCGATACGAAAAGATAGAGTGTCAGTGCATATGGCTGATAACGGTAATGATGACCTCCGTCGATGGTTGGAAACTCAGGATCAAACCTATAAGGCTCAGCAAGAAGCCTTGGACAACATTCAACAGATGCTCGCCTAACTCCTCACTAACCAGAGTAACAATGATACCGGGAGTAATCATAATGAGGAAGAACATCATAACGATGAACAACCCAAGACTGAGAAGTCAAAGGAAAGTTTTTCTATGGATGCTGAAGTTCTAAAAGGCATCCAAGCTCAGATTGCATCCCTAACCCAGAGGATGAACTAAAGAAAGTAGGGGCAGTTCGTCCTTACCCCTTGGAATGGGATTCAGTACCATACCCGCCAAAGTTCAAGCCACCAACATTACATACATATGATGGTAAGAGCTCGCCAAACCAACACATCTACTACTTCCGGTCTCAGACCGATAACGTTATAGATAATGATGCTATTATGGCCAGACTGTTCATCGGCACCCTGAAGGGGGTAGCATTCGACTGGTTCCGAAGCCTTTCTCCGGGCTCTATCAATTATTGGATCGACTTAAAAACTTGATTTCTTTCTCATTTTTATGAGGATGACACCGAGATAACCATGGACAAACTCCTCTCTACCGTACAGAGGAAGGGCGAATCTGTCCGTGACTACATTGAGCGGTTCAGAAACTTGTCTCTGATGTGCCCAGTAGGGAGGCCATTGCCCATGCTCTTGCAGACGTGCAGGCATAACTTCCTGGATCAAGTGGAGATTCTTATGGGGGCTGTTAAAGCCCATACCTAGAAGGAACTAGTCGAACAAGCTGAGTAGCCGAAAAGTCGGCTAAGAAGTTCGAACCATCTACCCCTAAAGGCAAATGGGGTATGAATAATAAGGGGCGCAGCGACATAGCGCAGTCTTCCCAAGCTAAAGGGAAAGAGACTATGTCCGTTGAATTGTCAGGGGACCTTCATTCAAAGGCCAACAAGAGCGGTTTCAATAATCAGGAGTCTAAGTTTTCTCCGAAACAGTACTCTTTTAAAGACGAGCAGGTGGTCGCAATATTCCATTTACTCCACAAAGAGAATAAATTGAAGCTGTCGGATGCTCGACACCTTAATGAAGTGGGACGCACGAACGATCCAAACTATTGCCTCTTTCATAGAATAGTTCATCATCCTACTGATAAGTGCTTTGTCCTCAAGGAGAAAATTCAAGCTTTAGTCGATGCCGGAGTTCTGACTCTGAAATCAGAACAAAAGAAAGTCACTGCAAACATGGTGACCCTTGAGTTTGGCAAAACCCCAAAAGTCACAGTACCTGATGGAACCTTCCCAATCCCTGAAGCGCGGTTAGAAGTAAAGCATCCTTCAGCCAAAAATCAAGAGATTAAGGGTCTTGTTCCCTTGACATTGGAACAGGGGAAATTATGTGGATACACCCAGACCTTGCCCAAGACGAACAATAGGATTCGAAGAAATCTAAGTCAAAGGGCAAATCTTGCAATGTTATCTCTATCTTGCCGGATGATGGCAATCTCACATCAGCTTCTCTTAGCGATTCTGAAGGGAAAAGCACGCTTGTACAGCGCAGGCTGATGTACCCTCAGCCGACAGGTACTCGATCTAGAAAATCATACTTAAAACAGTATGAGAAAGTTACTGACGAGACATAATAGCAGACGACGTCAGTACAAATACCCACACTGGCTCCGCTCCCGACAACGGGAAAAGAGAAGCATAAAGAAGTCTGATTTGACCATGTCCTGAAGAAGCCTTCAGGCCCAGGGCTTAACATGCCTTTTCGCTTTGACATATTGGCCCAGCTGGCTAATATCCCAGCTCATATCACTATACACGAGCTCCTTCGTCTATCGAAAGAGACAAGAGAAGCACTTAGGGATGCACTGGCTAACTCAGAATCATTTCTGACACATATGCCAGAAATCCCTAGGGGTGACACTCAGCCCTCTTACTCTGAATGCCATCATGTACAATCGAAAGTACCTGCTATTATTTTCACAGCTGAGGATATGCTTCTCAAGGATAATAAGCACGATCGACCTTTATACTACACCGGGTACATCGGTTCAATATGCATTAAAAGGGTACAGGTTGATTCAGGGTCTGCACTTAGCATCATACCCAAAAGGTTCCTCTACTTCCTTGGCATACCACTATATCGGTTGTCTGCAACCACTACAACAATATACGGTTTTAATGTAGGGAGTAGTCATCCACTTGAAAAGATTCGACTCCGTTGCCGAATCGGGATCCTGAAATCAGAAGTGACATGCTACGTCATTGACGCTGACACGACATACAACTTGTTACTAGGACGACCTTGGATCCACGCTAATTGGATTGTTCCCTCCACTCTGCACTAGTTCTTCAAATATGTTGAAGATGATACAACAGTACGAACTGTCTTCGCTGAGAAGTAACCATTCAAAGGGGTGAAAAACTACTTTACTGATGCTCTCCTATTCAGGAAGTCAGTGAAACGTCAAAAGATTCATTGCTTGACAACGATGATAGTGATAATGAGGCGGATTTAGAGTCCGAAGGTGACACGCCAGCCATGTTGCTCAGTGAACCAATTATAGCATGTTTCAATAATCCTCAATGTAATACTCTTTCTGAGGATGATGACGAGTGGGTAATTAATGACAATGTTTCCTTTGATTATCTTGTGAGTTTCGAACTGTTTGAATCTATTACGAATAGCTCTCTACACATGTCCTTGCATAAACCAAGTACGTCAAGTACATCTGTGGAATGTATAGAAGGATCCGTTTTAGTGGTTCCCCCGTCCAAAGAGGGTCAATCATCAATAATATTCGGTAGAGCCCAACTGCAAGGGTCTACGGCCACAAATTTGAGTTCAGACTCACAGACCCCGCAATTTTTCTATTATGCATAATCAGCACAGCATATGATGAGGAAAATGGGATACAGCCTGCGGCATAGGAATGGCCTGAATTTCGAAAAAGGAAGACGTGGTTTTTTGCGTAATTTTGTGCCAAAAGGGAAACCGGCAAATTACTATGATAACACACGCAGGGGGTTGGGATATGTTACACCTCCACCGCCTACAATGGTTCAATCCAAAGATAACAAACCAATCCCATCACGCTCTGCCTCTTCCTCCGAATGAGACTCGGACGTCAGTGTGGGAACGTTGTTCGAGAATCTCACCGTTAATATGACTTCAAGTAGTCACTTGGAGCCAGTGGAAACAACTGATGTTGAACCATGGGCTCAGCAATTGGATTTCCAGTAGGAAAGGCGATTCGAACAAAGCGAACCACCTACTAAAGACAAGGTGATCCAGGTTAACTTGGGTAGTCGAGATCACCCTAAACCCATCTTTATAAGCGAAAGCTTATCACCTACGAAAAAGGAAGAATTGATAGTACTCGTAAGAGAGTATATCGATGTCTTCGCATGGAACTACCAGGATATACCCGGACTTGATCCACAGGTAGCCATGCATCGTCTGAATATCAAGCCAGACACCAAGCCAGTTAAGCAACAATAATGCCGATTTCGCCCGAATATTATGTAAGCTATTGAAGCCGAAGTCCATAAACTCATTGCATGTGGCTTCATATGGGAGGACAGCATCCAGATTGGGTTGCTAACATCGTTCTCGTTCTCAAGAAGAATGAGAAAATATGAATCTGTATTGATTACCGCAATCTCAATACAGCCTGTCCCAAAAACGAATTCCCATTGCCCATCATCGATGTCATGATTGACAATACCTGCGGATTCGAAAGAATGTCTTTCATGGACGGCTTCTCAGGGTATAATCAAATTAAGATGTATTCAGGGGATGAGAAACATACTTCATTCCGAACACCATTGGGGGTATATTGCTATACCGTGATGCCCTTTGGATTAAAGAACGCGGGAGCAACTTATCAGCGGGCGATGAGTATAATTTTCTGTGACCATCTCCGAAAGACGGTAGAATGTTATGTCGATGACATTGCTATCAAAAGCCGCGATAAGAGCGACCATCTTCGTGACTTGAGAACGATGTTCGACATAATGTGGGCCCAACGACTGAAGATGAATCCGACAAAATCCTTCTCGGGGATTTCGAGTGGCAAGTTCCTGGGATTCATTGTTACATCAAATGGAATTCATCTTGACCCAAACAAAGTCAAAGCCATTCAGAGCATCCATCCACCTAAGAATATCAAAGAACTTAGGGGCCTGTAAGGTAGACTGGCTTATATCAGAAGATTCATTGCAAACTTCTCAGGCCGCTGTTGACCGTTCACCCGACTCATGAAAAATGGTGTCTCTTTTGTATGGGATCAAGCCTGTCAAGAAGCTTACTAGGATATTAAATAATACCTCACTAAATCTCCGGTCCTTGTAGCTCCCACATCAGGAAAACCTTTCCTGCTTTATGTGAAAACTATGGACCATTCTCTCGGTGCTCTGCTTGCTCAAAAAGATGATAATTGTCATGAACAGGCTATTTATTATCTAAGAAGGACTCTGATAGGGGCGGAATCTCACTATAACCCTATTGAGAAGGAATGCTTAGCTCTTGTCTTTGCTATTCAGAAGACACGACATTATTTGGTAGGCCAAACCATACATGTCATTTCTAGAGTGAACCCTTTGCGTCTCCTCATGACGAAACCAGGATAACTAAATTCAAGATTAGCTAAGTGGGCCCTCCTTTTGTCTCAGTACGACATGCTCTTTGTCCCTCAGAAGGCGGTTAAAGTCAGGCGCTTGTAGATTTCTTGGTTGCTCATCCGGTTCCGGAAAGCTCAAAACTTCACGAAGATATTCCAGATGAGATCTTCGAATCTAATATAACTTCAGAGGATGAAGTAATGCAGATGTTCTTTGATGGAGCATCACGAATAAGCCCTAATAGAAAGTCATTGCTGGTGTGGGGGTTGTATTTATCTCACCACAAAATCATATCCTACCTAGCGCATTTTCATTGACGGAATCATGTTCCAACAATGTGGCAGAATACAATGCTCTACTCATTGGTCTTCAGCTTGCCCATGAAATGGGGGTAGCTACCTTGAGGCTTATGGTGATTCAAAACTGATTGTCAGTCAGGTTAAAAGCGAATATGAGGTCCGTCACGGAGACTTGGTACCTTATTATCATGCAGTCATCAAAATGGCTAATTTATTTGATAACTTTTACATCGGTCACGTGTCTCTATCCCAGAATATTAGGGCCGATGCTCTGGCTGCACTAGCGGCAACATTAGCCTTACCAATCGACATAAAATATCAGCTTACAGTAGCTGCTCGACACCTTGTTTGTCCTAAACATGTGTAGAAAACCAAGGAGGTCTATAACGTCTCGACGGATTTTGAACTGAGAGATTGGCGATTTACCCTCATTGACTATATTTTGCATGATATATTGCCGGATGACCCTAAAGAAGTGGCATCTATCAGACGAAGGTCTCTTCATTTTATTATGATCCAATAGTAAAGACACTCTACCGTCGCTCATATGACAGTATCCTCCTCCGTTGGCTTTCTAATTCAGAGGCACAAGAAGTGCTTAAAGAAGCGCACGACAGCATATGTGGAGCTCATTAGCCGGTCCAAAACTCAATGACCGATTGCATAGGCTTGGATATTATTGGCCGACCATGATAGCCGATGCCATCCAGTATGCACGAAGGTGTAAAGCCTGCCATATCCATGCGGACTTCATACATCAGCCTCCAAAGTTGCTCCATCCAACTGTTCCTTCGTGGCCATTTGAAGCATAGGGAATCGATGTCATAGGGCCGATCAGCCCCTCTTCAACAAAAGGTCACCGGTTTATCTTAGCAATAATCGATTACTTTTTAAAGTGGGCAGAGGCTATACCACTTTTGAAAGTTAAAATTTCTAATGTGGTTAATTTTATCAAACACCATGTCATCCATCGATTTGGTGTCCCTAGGTGGATTATCCATGATAACGGTCCCCATTTGTGAGCCAGGTATTCTACCGATTTTGTGACAGGTACCGGATTCAGAATGTGGCACAACTGCTTATAACCCTGCTGCTAATGGCTTGGCGGAAGCATTCAACAAGACAATTATTAAGCTACTCAAAAAATTCATTTCATCAAATAAACGAGACTGGAACGAGAAGCTTAGTGAATGTCTTTGGGCCTACCGAACCACAGTTCATACCCCGACAGGCAATACACCGTTTTCCCTGGTATACGGGTGCGAAGCAGTCACACCGCTAGAAATTCAGATGTCGTCATTACGAGTCGCCTTGATGACCAGAATGACAAAGGAGGACAATGATCAGTTACATCTTCAAGAGCTCGAAGCCCTAGATGAGAAGCGATTACAGGCTCAACAACATATTGAGTTGTATCAAGTGCGAATCTTGAAGGCCTTCAATAAGAAGGTCAAGCAAAGGGTCTTTCAGAAAGAAGATTTGGTTTTGGCCGTCAGACGACCGATGATCATGACGCACAAAACCAAAGGCAAATTTCAACCCAAATGGGAAGGACCGTTTGTGATAGAAATGGTCTATTCAAATGGAGCATATCGTCTTATGACTTCAGACAGAGACTTACTCATGATGCCAATCAATGGCAAGTTCTTAAAGAAGTATTATCCTTGATAAGATCCTTCTCATGATCAAGTTAACATTACACCTCTGATCAAGACCTTCATCGAGCCAACCGAACACCGGTTGTATCAAAGAAGAATTAAGGTTACGAATTCACTGTCAGCTAGTATCGAGCTTATCGAACGCCTTTGACATTGAAAAAGAGAACAAGTTCGACCCGACGACAAAAGGTCCGACCAAACAAATGAGTTTATGTGATGACTTATCAAGCCGAACTCATTGAAGAAGGTTCGTGATGCATTCTCTTGCAGAACCTTTCCACTATTTCCACGTTCATACCAAGACGTGGTGACCGACCAAATGATAACCGATCGAATCAAAGATCAAAGGAGTTTAGCTGATGACTTGGCGAGCTGAACTCGTTGAAGAAGATTTGTGACATATCCTGATATGGAAACAAGATAAGGATTGACAGAGAGTCCATGAGGAATGATAATCTTCAAATCGAAATCTCACAGAATTCGTGTCTACTCCTTTAATCCCCAACTCACCTACAGAGTGAAAACTCAGGAGAAGCATCGCGTTACTCAAAATAACAAAATAATCCAACGCCTCTAATGGCTAAGGATAGAGGAAAATGTTGACCTTTAAGTCCAACATAAGTCCTTGACAACTCATCATGCTGAGGGGAATATTATGGCTAGCCCGACTCAAATGATAGTTGGTAAAGGCATATCAAATCCGTTGACAGCTGAGGGTTTGCTAAAAATCTTAAGGGACCTATTCCCATTTGATTCCCTCTCCAAAATCACTTACCAATTCCCATCCATGGAATGGTAAGACCACATAGAAAGGTATTCATATCCCTTGTAAAATGACGAGACTAACCTATCATGTTAACACTAAACCTCTGATAGTGATACTTTGGCCTATTCCCCGATGGATAAAATCAACGTCCCTGCGAATTTGGTCCACATCCCCAGTGAATAAACTCTGCTTATCATTCTCTTCAAAAGAATGACAGGTCCACTCAAATTACTCTTATATTCAAACACCTCTAACAGTAAATGAATCCTTATCAAGTTAACATCACACCTCTGACAAGTTGCTTTACAAATCCCCACGGAGTTCTCTGACATATAAATCTTTCATGAGATTCATATTTCTTAGCTCCCCGGCAAGTTTCTAGTAGACTCTCTTTAAAGTCTATTATTTCCCACTCAATCCCCAATGGACTCTCTTGGTTGTCACGTTAACAATATATCTCTGACAATTTCTTCCAAATAGCATCCGAAGGAGATATCAATTTTTCCTATGGAGTTTATGATCAGATCCTATTTCCCCCGATGAGATTATTTCTTTTACCATTATGTCCAGCTTGTCACCTCTGAATGGCAGAAATCCTGAGCTTGGTAGTTTCTCAATCGGTTATGTCCATATTACCTCTGAACTGACAGATAACCAAGTCTCATCTTTCAGTTCAGTAGGGACTATTCCTTGGCCGTTATGTCCAGTTCGCCACCTCTGAACGGCAGGGCTTTGAGTCTAGCAATTCTCAACCGGTTATGTCCATATTACCTCTGAACCGACAGATACCTAGATCTCCCTTTTATGGTACTTCAACTACATGTCTAGTTTGCTACATCTGAACAGATAAGTCCACAACTTTATCCTCCTTCCCTCTATCAAGGTCAGGAGTTCTAGCTGTCATGTTAATACAACTACCTCTGAACAGCGAATTGTGAACCTGATGTTTCTTAGTTGGTCATGTCCATATTACCTCTGAACCGACGAGTGCCCAGATCCAATTCACCCTTGCAGTCCCTAGTGGGCTAGCTGCTAAGTTAATGCGACTACCTCTGGCAGCGGATTCAGAGTTTAGTGTGTCTTAATCTATCATGTCCAGCATATCACCTCTGAATAGAGGGTCCCTAAAATTGGATTCACCTTCATTTTGTCATCATGTCCAGATTATCACCTCTGAATGATAAAATTTTGAGCTTGGTGGATTCTCAATCGGTTATGTCCAGTTTATCACCTCTGAACCGACAGATAGCCAAATCTCCCTTTTTACTTATTGTTATGTCTAGTTCGTCACCTCTGAACAGTAAACACTCTGAGTTTGGTAATTTCTAATCAATTATGTCCAGTTTGTCACCTCTGAACCGATGAATATCCAATCTCATCTTTCTTTGTCATTTTTTCTAGTTCATCACCTCTAAACGATAAGGCTTCGTATCTGGTGATTCCTAATCATCATGTCCAGGTCATCCGATGATCTTTAATCTGTTATGTTAATATTTACCTCTGAACAGTAAAGATCGTCAAGTTTATTTCTTCCATCCTCATCTTAATATGATTTGAGTTGAGCCATTTCTCAAACTTGTAACTAATCCTATCAGTTTATCACCTCTGATTAGATTAGTTATACCATTATATACAACTTGAAAGTAAGAATTACAAATTTAGAAAATAAAACAAGTTGGAAATACAACAGAGGAGTCATATAAAATTACTTTTTATTGATTCTAAAAGAGGGATACATGGGTACATGGATTACAAGCTACGAGGGTGCTTCGTAAGACTTGATCCGTTCTTCAAGGATGGCCAGCCTATTCTTCCTCTCATCAGCAGCTCTGATGAATACCTGTGACCTTAACTCGGCCTCATTAAAGCTCACTGTTTGGGACAGACGAGCCTCAATTTCAGCCAAAGTTGCCCTCTGTGCTAGCTCCTGTTACAGGACTTCATCATTTTGAGCCTTAAGCTGCTCTAGCCGAACGATCTCCTCAAGACGCACCTGTTCAGCCCTGGACAGAAGAAGATTGGCTTTCTTGATCATTTCCTTGGCCTTTTCAATTTTATCCTCAGTGTCTAGAAGAGCACTATTAGAAGCATCTATGGCATCTCCAATTTCTACTTTCCTTTTCTCCAAGGATTTTAAATCTGACGATATTGCCTTAGCTGCTTCCTGTGCTGCAAGATGAGCTTCACGCATCTGAGCAGCAAGGTGTTCAAGCTGTTCATTAACTGAGGAGTCTAAATCTGAATTGCTGAGATGGCGCCATTCGTCTGCATCCCTCTCAAGCCTCTCCACCAGAAGCTCCAATGTAGCAGCTTAGTCATCCCCTCTGAAGTCTCGAATGTTGTCAATACTTCGAGAGAGGACTACCTTTAAAGCAGAGAACGAGGTAGTCGAGCCCTTCAAGACCAAAGCAACAGATCGCTTCAAGCTCTTATAAAAGCTGTCAACTAGCTCAGCCACAAATTCTTTCTCAGCTTCAACTACTCCCGATGAACGAGTGGCTCCTGAAGGCAAAGCTTCCACCGGTTTCACTGACATAACCTTAGAGGAGATGGCAGAAGCGCTGGCTGGAGAAATATGAGGGATCACCAGTGATCTCGGAGGAGTCATCATTAAACCAGTATACTAGCCACAATGGAAGTAGGGCTGGTGACTATTTCAGGAAGAGCTGGCTCAACAACCAGTGTCAGAGACGAAGGGCTGGAAATTACCTTCAGCTCCCTGGTTGTCATGATAGGTAGCGTTAGCGAAAACACTGGCGTCTCACTTACCGATGTAGTTGGAAGTGAGATTGGTTCTGTAATCCCTATCCCCTCAACCTCTTCAGTACCACTGGCTGGTTCAGGCTAATAAGATGGCAGGTCGTGATACAAGGCATCCAACTCGGCAGCGTCCGTTGCAGTCGAAGTACTTGCTTCACCTCTGATTCCCTCAGGAAGATTAGCTGGCTCCCTTGAAGTCGATGCACCCAAAGGTGGAATATCTGTGGCAAGACTTTATTAAGCCAGGCATGACAAATAATGGAAGAAAATTGTTTACAAAAGATAAAAATATTACCAAGAAGCGATATCGCCTTAACTACCTCAGCAGCAGTCTCTTCCTGAACTTCCTCAGCGACAGCGTCAATTCTGCCGAGCTCTATAGGAAAAATTTTGGCCGATGCAGGAGGGACAGTCGGCTCACCTTTACTCGTCGAAGCCTCTATGGTCCATCCCAAAGAGCTTGAAGCTACAAGACTCCCTTTCGAGGTCCCAACACCTGAAGGACCGACGTCAGTCGCGTTACCTTTGGATCTTCTGAGACGACGAAGTAGCTAGCCTCGTATAAGTGGACAGGGGATCATAATAATCCCCTTCTCCTGTAGCCTCAGCTCTCGGTTCTCTTGCCATCGCGGTTCCTGAATCATAGGATAAATGAGTGAGCTGTATGAAATATTTAAGTATATGTCGCAAGAATAGAACTGATCTTACTCAGGTCAGGAGCAGCTTTATCAACAGTCTGCCTCGGAGCTGATAGCTTAATAACTAACGGAGTAGGAGGAGGAAGCACTGTAGCTGATTCACCCTCTGCAATAACGGTGGGAGTGTAGCGACGAGGCTTCTTCACTACCCTCTTCCTGCGAGATCCACCCTCCGCTTTCATTTAAAGTGGACATCGGGATCTTCTTCCTCCACTTCCTCTACCTCCACATCTTCTATGGAGGTCGTGCCTACCCCACCAGGAGCATCTGGGGGAGCCTTAACACTTGTATTTCCTTCTAAGCGGGGACTTTCTGCGTCCAAAGCCTCACTATCAACAGTAGCGACGAACTTTCCAAGGCCTGGCACACGGACCCTCCTGCCCTCGCCTCTCTCGGTGACTTTCCACTTCAGCCGCCGAGAGATCAACATCACGCCAAAAGAGTTAATGGAAAACTCGGTTGGAGTGGAGTTCGAAGTTTTGTACCACTGGCAGAATCCCAAAGTTGTCAGAAGGTTTGGAGCCCTCAGCGGCATGCACAGCCGCGCCTCAGTACAGCCAGTGATGAAGAACCGCCAGTCACAAGCACCATCAATGAGCCTCCCCATGAAGGCCAAGCTGGTGTTCGGGTTACCTACATATAGTTGGTCATACCCGAACTGACAAGCAAACCGACTCGGGACATAAGGCTCCAAGTAGCAGGTATCCCTGCTCTTGTACACCAGAAGGGATGGTCGGATGCTAACCAGCCATTCAAAGATCCCCCGGCTCAGCAACATCTGCCCATTTCCTACATCCTTGAATTCTTCACCATAGCCTGAATCGCGAATGTAGGAAAGCATCGAAAAAGGCTGTAAATGTCATACCGGCGCAGTAGCTTGCGAACCACGGCCACATAAGTCAATAACCATGAACATCCCTCAAACGACGGAGAAGCGCCATTCGGACACCTTCTGGAGGCTCCTCACCAGCTTGGATAATGGAAGGGCAGTGAAGGGCGAAGCATGCCATCAAATAGGTGTATGGCAAACTAATCCTAGGGTTTGACCCGTCACGAGGCAAGATAGTACCCTTTCCCCTTTTCGTTGTCGGTGGCCTACAGAAAGCCTCCGTCAACGCACGAAGGTCCCGCTGAATACAACATACCATCGCCGGGAGAAGTCCAAGGGAACGACCGTGGACTAGATGAACGGTTGGTAATAAGACAGTCAGAGGAATGACGTCGCCAGAGGAAAATGGCACCACGCATCTCTTCAGCCAAACCGATAAAAACCCGGCTAAAAGTGCCTTCCGGGACATCGGTCGAGGAGCTTGATGATGGAAACTCCTGAGAATGTTACCTTTCTCATAGGGTCCGTCATCTTCTTCCAAAATTATAACCCCCTGGGAGTGTTCTCACATCCTCCGAAAAATGTCCTCGTCTGCAACCCCGCAGTGAGCCGCTTCAGGAGCATCTTCCAGGTTGGGAAACAAATAATTCCCGTAGCTCTTTGAACTGCATGAAACTCCCTTATGGCTCCCATGCATACTCGAGCAGATGTAAAGATGACACATTAATTCCCGTAAGTCTCGAACAAAGCGGGCTCTTGCTTCTCCAGAAGTGCCAATTCTGCCTCACATGGGAAATATTCTTCATAAGGGAAGAGCCCAAGGGTAAAGCAGAGACTTCTACATATCGTGCAAAGCCATGCCCAATTTTCCTACAGGGTTGAAGAAAGTTGTAATATCCCTATTTTAAAATACTGTATTTTTAATTTTTTAAGTATTTATTTTATTTTACTGGTGATATTATTATTATTTATTAACTTGAGTTACAGTACAAATTATTTTAAGATAGTAAATGGTATTTTGGCCTTATAATTATATTTAGCATTATTAAGTATTATTATTTTAATTACTAACTGGTATTTTTCTCATTACTATGTTACTAGTATTATTATTGTAGTTGCTATTATTGTTAATATTAATATTGTTATTATTCTTGTTCGTATTATATTGTGTTAGCCATTTTTATAAATGTTAGTATTTTTACCAAGTATTATTAGAGAAGATTTTTAATGCTGATAATTTTATTATTATTACTATTGTTGTTATTATTATTGTTAATTATTATTATTATATTGTTAATCCCTATTAGTAGTATTATTATTTTCATCAAGCCCAATAAGCTCAGCCCATTCTCCTTTTCATTTTATTTTATTTTTCTTTTTATGTTAAGCCCACATGAGCCAATCCCACTTCATTATTTTATCTTTTTCTATTTTTCTTTAAGCCCAAAAACTAAGCCCGCAAGCCCACTTTCTATTTTTCTTATCCTTCATATTATTTATTTCTCTTAACAAAAACCCAATAACCCATAACCCATTACCATGAAATTCTTACCCATTAACCCAAAACCCAATTCTAATCCTAATCCTAATCCAAATTCAAATCTATAATCTAATCTAGTTATATAATCATAATTCAAATTCCAAACCAAATTTCCATCCTAATCCTAACCTACTAAATTAAGCAATCTAAACCTAATTAGAATTCAGGTTTCTAAAATTCCTAATAATCTATATAAAGACCCTAAAATTCTTTTCTTTTTCTACCTCCAAAAGAAAATCATGACCTAACTCTCCCCATCTCTTTCTTTCTCTTCTACCTCAAGAGAAACCCTAATCCAACTCTTTTCACTTTCATCTTTCTTTTCTCCTCATGAACAAAAGATCTTGAAGTGCAAATTGAGGAGCATGCTAGGGGATCAAAAATCAAGTAAGTAATTTATTTTATCAAAATTTATTTGATATAAATTGTTTATTAAAATCATGTCCTACTATAGTCTCCATGAATATTTTTATATAACAAAACCCAATCTATAATTCAACTAAAATAACTTGAAGATATATCAACTCATAATTTAATTTAAATAATTTTCTGATATTAAAAAAAAGAAAAAATGATGCACTGCTCTCGGCTTGGCCGAGAGCAGGCGTTGCACAGCAGGGCACAGCCCTGCTGTGCAGGGCCTGGCCCGGCCTGGCAGCCCAGGCTGGCCGGGCCTGGCCTCGCCCAGGCCAGGCAGCCCGGGCTCAGCTGGGCCGCACAGGGCCTTTAGGCTTTAAAATAAAAAAAATTTAACATACCGGACCAGACCCGGCCTGGCCTGGGCGGGCCTGGCCCTGGTCTGCCGGGCTAGGCTGCACTAGATAGGCCCAGAACAAAAAAAAAACAATGAAAAGAAAAAGATAAAACGGACCAGGCCTGGGCCTGGCCTGGTTCAGTCTGGGCCTGAGGGCTTGGGCTGTTGCATATATAAAAAAAAACAAAACAAAACAAAACAAAACAGAGAGAAAGGAAAAGAAGAAAGAAAAGAAAGGAAGAAAGAATAGATCATTTGCAATAAAAATAATTTATTAAAAATGTCAAAAAAATATGGGAGAAAAATATAAACAATAATATATAATACTTCTACTTTCTAAGATAAAAATTTATATAAGTACCAACACGAAATTAAATCAAATTACCCTCTTTAAACCTTTTCCCTTAATGTTTAGATTCAAACCCGTTAAATATTTTAATGATTTAAAACCTATTAAAAATCCAACAAAAAAATTAGAAATTGGTTTAAATTAAACCTACTAAATTTATTAAACCTAAATAATGATATTTCTAACTCTCAAACTAATTAATCAAGATTTAAACTCCTTAAAATATTCTTGTAAAAATCTAACAATTTATATTGAAATAATTTATATAGATTTACTGGAGCCTTATGATTTCAGTGCTTTGGACTTGCGATCGAGTTCAGGTGAGTGTCACTTCTTTGTTTATTTTGTGAGTGTTTTCTTTTCCTTTTATAATTTTATTTTGTGAGTGTCTTACTTCTTTGTTAAATTTTATTTAATCATGTTGTGAGTGTTTCTCTTCATCATTTTGTGAGTGTTTCACTTTCATCATTTCATGTGACTGTTTGAGATATTTTACTATTATTATCACTTGTATCACTTTATGAGACATTATTGATTGATCTACTTATTTGTGTAGTGACCTTGTATCAGTATCATTTCTTGTGTTGATAGATCGTTGTTGTTGCCTTAGGCCTAGTATTGATATACCTTAGACCAGACTTGATCTTGTAACTGATCTAGTGGTGATAAATCGTAGAATATAAGTATATTGATCTTGAGGCTGAATGATTGATGATTGAGAACTAGAGATTCATATTTTATCTGTGATATTTTTGGATAAATTGTTTGGTGACTATTCCGACCGAAACTCTTTAGTGGTTATGGATTGGTAGAGATGAGACTTTCTTGATTTTTGATCGATATAGACTTATTTAGAGTTAGGTTTGACCTGAGCTTCATATTCTTTTATTGGAGTCTCGAATGATTGGTAGATGGAATGTATGATGGTTAGATTATGATCAAACGTGTGAATATGATACCCTTGATTCTAATGTATATGATGGGATGGAATTTTGGATTGTTAGGAGCTATTATTCATGGATTTTCACATTAATGAGTTTGACTGATATATTGATGATCTTATTAATATTGACTATTAGATATAGAGGTGATCTAGACTATATGTTGATCGAGGATGTTACACTGCTTAGTTATGATTTTAATTGATTGGGATATTAATGATCTAATAAACAGAAGATCTTTATTAATAAAATGAAATTTTGGACTTGAACCTGTCGGTAAACTCGATTGGATTTGAGTTGACTTGGGGGTTGAGGAATAGACGTTGATTTGGCTGACTTGATCTGGCTTGGTGGATTTTTAAACATATATACTTGATATGTTACTTGACTTTGGGATCCTGTGATTGACCTTGATAGAGTGAGAGTGTGTGATAATCTAGATCATATTAAAATATGGGAATTTGATTAGATGTATCAGAACTTGTATTTATTTCAGTTATTGAGGTTCAGATATATCGGTGACTATATTACATGTTCGGAGTTTTATGACAGCTATTGATCGATCTGATTTATTGATGACTTAGAGGATGGATATATCGATGACTTTGAGGATATGAGTTGATTCCATACTTTGCAAGATTATTCTATTCATGACAGTAGGTTATTACTCATCCTGAATATCTTGATTTACATGAGAAACTTGATTGTTTATACATGATATCTACCTGATACTATTGTCCATGTTATTTAATTGCTAGGAAATTGTTACATGGTAACAACACCTTCATGTTATACTTGTTACATATTCCTGTTATACCGGTATCCTGTTCACTGATATTATATATTCCTGTTATACGGTATCCTGATTACACATGTTGATATTATTACCGTGACTACCATCGAGTTATCCCAGTGATTCAAGTAACATGCACATTAAGTAATCTTGATAAACTAATAATATGATATTAGACAACTTAGACTGGGATTGGGGAGATTGATGGAGGAGACGGCGTCAGTATTTTGGGTGGACCTAGGATTTAGGTTGCACAGCCGAAATAGGGTTCCACTGCAGGGTTCCCGTGGGGTGACTGGCACCCCGTCTTGTTTCCTGTTATACATGTTATACATGTACCTGTTCCTGTTATACATGTTCCTGACTACCTTGCGGTAGGTCCTGGTTCAGCGCCAGGAGTCTGGGCCGTGGTCCCGGGTATGCACGGGACCCACCTAAAACACAGACAATGTCTCCAACCGATCAGTTTCAATAACTGAGGACATCGATTGGCATGTGTGGTAGGCGTAGTATGGGATGCGTCTATTACATGTGACAATTGGTGTTCGCTGACATAATTAATAATAATAAACTGTTAATGTATTGTAACTAACCGTGATCACTCGACTGTTTATATATATAAACTATGATAGATATAGATTGTACATCAAACTAGTGACATATGAAAAACACCTAGAGGGGGGGTGAATAGGTGTAATGCTAATCTAATGATCTTTTTGAACTAAGTATGATGAATGATGCAACGATCTCTCAAAAACAAGACTAAGAGCCGAATACCCCTTGCGAGGTTCTGAACTCCTTCTCCCAATTCCCCTTAGATATGGGTTAGAGGTGCGCAATGCAACCTTGTTGTATTGAGATATGATCGATCAAGGCAAAGTATGATAATGAGAAATGAGATGCACACAATATATCACAAGAATTATAAGCTTGAATTAAAAACACAAGGAAGCTACAAGATCACAAGCAAGTAATAAGGAGCAATAAAATTGTTAGAGGAATTTAAAGTAAGAATTGGACGCAAAGGCAATCGCAAACACAAATATTTGTTTCGAGGTTCGAGCCACCTCTCTACTCCCCGCCTTCACCTCCGTGAAGGGTTTCCACTATCCACCGAGGACGCCTTTACAATTTGGTCTACCGAAGACCGAGCACCGAGCTCCACCGAGTACAAAGGACCTCTACCGAAGAGGTTGCTCCACAAGGAAAGGATTACAAGAACAAAGTGATCACAACAAGATCACTACACTTTTTCTCAAACTCTTTTACAAACACTCTCACTTCTATTACAACTTCACTATAGAATGAGTATAGGATTTTTGGCTCTATGAAGTGTGGTGAGAAAACTTCAGTTGTAGAGTGATATAGACAATCAAACACAACTGAAAAAAAAAATTTAAAAGAATTGGAATGAAGGCTTTAAACTCTTTCTTTTCTCTTTTGAAAACAACACAAACTTGAGGATTTTTCTAGGTAATATGCAAGAGAGACTTCTCCTCTATTTATAGGGTTAGAAAATAGGTTAAAAACAATTTCTTTACACCTAATTTGACCTGCAAAAGCTCCCCAACAACTCTCCAAAAATCTGTTAAAGCAGAAAAGAAAAACAATTTTTCAGAATAGCCCAAAGAGGAAAGAGCCGTTGGATTGTTGCAGGCCTGGCGGTCGATCGGTCCGGTCGACCGCCAGCCCAGCTGCAAAGAGCCGTTGGCTCTCGGTCGACCGTCCCAAAAGAGGAAACACAGTTTCCTTCTTCCAGTCGACCGGTCCGGTCGACTCAGAAAACCAGAGAGCAGTGGTCTCTTGGTCGGTCGACCGGTGCGGTCGACCGACGGACGTGCACAGACGTGCACGTCCAGGCTATGGTGCCGGTCGACCGGGCCGGTCAGCCGGTCAGCCTGAAATGGGAAAAAACTGCAGGATTTGAACTTGAAAAAATTTGAAAAATTGTTTTAGGTTTAAACAAACTAGAGTAACATGTTAGTAGGAGTATGTATACATGATCTAGACAAGATATTTATTTTATAAAACTTAGGTTCATGTAAATCTCTACTAAGGCATGAAACTAAATTTTGAAAATGAAAACAAGACCAAATTTTATCAAAACAAATTTTGTGTGTGTGTATCCTAGAGCCAAATAACAAGACTCAAACTTTAACATTCTATTCTTACAAAGATTCTAAGGACTTCAAGATCTTCAATAGGCTTCTTCATATGATCTTCAACACTTGTTCCTTGAGCCCAATTGGAGTTGACTTGAGTCCAAATCCTTGTATTTGTGAGAGAAGACTTCTAGAATGAATAAAAACCTGAAACACACTTAAACAACAAATATTATTAGTACAAATAACTAATATGTTTTGTAATCATCAAAATACACTAATCATGGGTGATTGTAACCTTGGGCCAACAATCTCCCCCTTTTCGATGATGACAAAACATATAAGTTATTTAAACAATTAAAGGAAGAAGAGCTTGGAAAGCTCCCCCTCAAACAATGCTATGTAAAAAAAATAACTATTAGTGAGATACATGAAGCATTGAAAACCCAATATTTTTGTCAAAAACTTAAATACCAATTGAAATCCAACTTAATCTTATATACCAATTAAACTTATACTTTTTCTCTTTAAGCTTATAGTAAATAAACTAAACTCAAACTATAAGCAAACTTATTTCTTTTTCAATAAACACTATTTCTTTTCAATAAACACTTAAATTAAACTTTATATTTTTCTCCCCTTTTTGTCATACATCAAAAAGGGTTAAAATCAAAACAAACACCAAAATAGAAATATTTTTAAGAATCTATCATGCAAACATTCAACTCACAACAAATAAATGAAAATCTAGCATAATCTAGAGGTTTAGTAAAAATATCGGCAAGTGAAAATCGGTAGAAACATAGTCAATATCAATATCACCTTTCTCATAATGATCTCTAAGAAAGTGATATCTAATGTCAATGTGTTTGGTTTTACTATGTTGATTTGCATTCTTTGTTATGTGAATAGTACTAGTATTATCACAAAATATTTTAACATGATCAAAGTGTAAATCATAGTCGAGGAGAGTATGTTTCATCCAAAGAACTTGTGCACAACAAGCTCCGGCTGCAACATACTCCGCCTCGGCGGTTGATAGGGCACCGAATTTTGCTTTTTGGAAGACCAAGATACAAGACAATTACCCAAGAATTGACATGTTCCACTTGTGCTCTTCCTATCTACCCTACAACCCGCATAGTCGGCATCCGAAAAACTAGTCATTGAAAATTGGCCGGTTTTCGGATACCACAAACCCATTTCAATGGTGCCCTTAAGGTATCTAATTATGCGTTTAACCGCAATTATGTGAGATTCTTTAGGACAAGATTGAAAACGTGCACAAAGACAAACGGAAAACATAATATCCGGCCTACTAGCCGTCAAATAAAGCAAGCTACCAATCATGCTACGATATAATTTAATGTCTACACTTTTACCTTGTTCATCCTTGTCAAGCTTTGTAGTTGTTGCCATGGGAGTTTTGCTTACTTTCGATCCTTCAAGCCCAAACCTTTTGATTAGTTCCTTTGTGTACTTGGCTTGATTGATGAAGATCCCATCCTTCCTTTGCTTGATTTGGAGTCCAAGGAAATAGTTGAGCTCCCCCATCATAGACATTTCAAATTCATCCTTCATGCATGACTCAAAAGCTTTGCAAAGAGATTCATTAGTAGAACCAAAAATAATATCATCCACATAAATTTGCACAATAAGAATATCCTTTTCTACATGTTTTGTAAATAAAGTTGTGTCAATTTTACCTTTCTTAAAACCATTTGAAATCAAAAATGAAGAAAGTCTTTCATACCAAGCTCTAGGGGCTTGTTTTAAACCATAAAAAGCTTTATCTAATTTAAAAACAAAATCCGGATGTGTAGGATCAACAAACCCGGGGGTTGTTCAACATACACCTACTCTTCAATAAATCCATTTAGAAAAGCACTTTTAACATCCATTTGAAATAATTTGAAATCTTTATATGAGGCAAATGCTAGTGTCATCCGTATGGCTTCAAGCCGTGCTACGGGTGCAAAGGTTTCTTCAAAATCGATCCCTTCGATTTGAGTGTAACCTTGGGCAACTAACCTAGCCATGTTTCTAACTACATTACCCGATTCATCCAACTTGTTCTTAAAGATCCACTTAGTACCAATTGTTGGTCTATCGTGGGGCCTAGGAACAAGGTGCCAAACTTGGTTGCGCTCAAATTGATTGAGCTCCTCTTGCATGGCTAGCAACCAATATGAATCGGCCTCGGCTTCGAGGACATTTTTGGGTTCAATATGAGAAATGAATGCATAGTTACCACAATAGTCATGAAGTCTAGAGCGAGTAGTTACCCCTTTGATACTTCACCTATGACGAGGTCCTTGGGATGATGTGGATTGTATCTCCAATCCTTTGGTAGTGGTTGAGTAGGCTCCACCTCATGTGTTTGATTTTCATTTCCTTGTGCCTCTTCCACCTTAGCTTCGCTTCCTTCATCATCCTTTGGTTTGTCTCCCATAGTAGAAGCATCCTCCAAGGTCACTTTCTCCAAACCTTCATCCAATGCATCTATTTCTACAACATTCTTAACAAACTTGTTAGATTTCTCAAACTTAACATGAATAGACTCTTCAATAGTCAATGATGATCTAATGAAAACTCTATAAGCCTTACTAGTGTTTGAGTAACCTACAAAAATAGCCTCATAAGATCTAGCATCAATTTTTCTAAATTATCTTTTGTATTTATAACAAAACATTTGCATCCAAAAACTTTGAAATAAGAAACATTTGGTTTTCTAGAAAAGTACATTTCAAAAGAAGTTTTAGTAGTATTTTTACATAAGAAAACACGATTTGATATATAGCATGATGTATTAACGGCCTCGGCCCACAAATAATGTGGTAGATCATATTCACTTAGCATTGTCCTAGCCATCTCTTGTAATGTTCTATTTTTCCGTTCAACTACTCCATTTTGTTGTGGAGTTCTAGGACAAGATAGTTCATGCTTTATTCCATGTTCATCACAAAAAGTGGTAAAGGGTTGGTTAATGAATTCACCTCCTCTATCACTTCTTATTCTCAAAATCAAAACATCTTTTCTTTTTCAACTCTTTTCTTAAAAGTTTGGAAATACGAAAATGCTTGATTTTTGTGTTCAAGAAAGAAAACCCAAGTAAACCTTGAAAAGTCATCAACCAAAACATAAGCAAATCTATTCCCACTTAGACTTTTGGTTTGTGTAGGGCCAAAAAGATCCATATGGATTAACTCCAAAGGACGTGATGTCATGATATCCTTAATTGACTTGAAAGAAGACTTAGTTTGTTTCCCAAATTGACATGCGTCACAAACTTGATCCTTTTCAAAATTCAAACAAGGAATACCTTTCACCATTTCCTTTGTGTTTAACCTAGAAATGTGATCAAAAGAAATATGCCCTAATCTCCTATGCCACAACCAAGAGTCATCATCGAGGGCTTTCAAACAAGTAATATTACAAGACATATTTAACATATCAATCATATAAACATTACTTTCACGAAAACCGGAAAATACACAAACATTAGAAGTTCTATCAATTACTTTACAAGCAACATTATCAAAAACAACATGATAACCTTTATCATAAAGTTGACTAACACTCAAGAGATTATGCTTGAGGCCATCAACTAAAACTACATTTTCAATTAAAGGAGAGGTGCCAAGTTTTACATTACCAATACCGATGATTTTACCCTTGGCGTCATCTCCGAAGGTGACGGTGCCACCTTCATGATATCTTGATAGGGTTGCAAAGTTGTTGATGTCCCAAGTCATGTGCCTAGAGCAACCGCTATCAAGATACCACAATCCTCTACGTCGTTGGCTTTGGAAAGTACCTATCATTTAACATAATTGTTGATTTTGGTACCCAAACTTTCTTGGGTCCTTTAAAGTTAGTGCCTCGAACCCAAACATTATGACGTGATACGTTTAATCTATCATAACAAAAATTGGCTAAGTGCCCTTTCCGTCCACAATGTGAACATGAGAACACTCTACCATACATGAATGCATGATGTGTATGTGTAGTGTGAGCATGTTTTGGGGTTTTGCCATGTTGTTTAGGTTGTGTAGCATGAACATGAACATGAGCATGAGCATTTTTCTTTGGGGCTTGTTTCTTAGGAAACATAGCCTCAATTTTCTTCTTGTTAAATTCACAATTTTCAAAACAACACTTAATGAGTCTAATCTTTCCTTAAGCATAGAAACTTCATTAGAATCAATTAGTGGGGCCTTACCTTTGCAAGAAATCTTATATTTTTCAAAATCATTTTTAGTAGTGGCCAAGGTGGAAACCAAATCATCCTTTTCTTTTGTAAGAGTAAAAACTTGATGACTTAAAGATTCATTTTCTTTTTCATTTTTAAATACTTTTTCTTTAAGAAATCATAATTTTGTGACAATTCAACAAAAGCTTCTTCTAACTCATCCATGAAAGTTCATTATCTAAAGGAGTGGAAGAGGTTACCTTGCTTGTGCCTTCATTTGCCATGAAGCACATGTTGGCGGTGTCTATTTCTTCCTCGGATTCGGTCTCCGAATCCCAAGTTGCCTTCATAGCCTTCTTCTTGTAAGGCTTCTTTGAAGTGGAGGGCTTAGCTTTGTCCGGACACTCCGCAACAATGTGTCCGGGCTTTTGGCAATTGAAACAAGTGATCCTTCTTTCTTCTTTGCCTCCTTGCAATCTTCTTCTACCTTGGTACTTCGCCTTGTTGTACATCCTCCGGACATTCTTAACAAGGAGTGAGAGCTCCTCATCATCTTCTTCTTCATCGTCTTCATCAGAGTGTGTAGCTTGACTCTTGAAGGCGATAGTCTTCTTTTGGAAGGAGCCATATCCTCCCTAGCTTTCCTTTCCATCTCATGGGTTTTGAGGTTCCCAATGAGACCTATAAGCTCCATCTCTTCATTGTCGTTGAGTTCCTTCAAGGTTGTTGCTTTAACTTCCCATGAAGGAGGAAGAGCACGGATGATCTTCCTTACTCTTTGATCATTGTTGATATCTTCACCTAAAGAAGAGAGTCCATTAGTAATCTTGGTAAATCTTGTAACCATATCATCTATGGTTCATTTTCTTGCATGCTAAATGTTTCATATTGGGACCGAAGAAGGTCAATCTTAGCCTTCTTTACTTGTGAGGTCCCCTCATGAGTGACTATCAAGTGTGACCAAATCTCATATGCGGATTTGCAATCAATAACCCTAGAAATGTCATCATCATTAAGGGCTTGAAGAAGTGCATAGTGAGCTTTGGCATTGGCATCGAATTCCTTAGTCTCTATTCGGACCAAGTGGATTCGTCACCGGGGGGTACACTAAAGGACTTAGTCACGGCTTTTGCAACTCGGCTACCTAGAGATTGCAAAAACACGGTCATCTTAACTTTCCATATGGAAAGTTAAGTCCATCAAACTTAGGAGGGGTCTTAATTCCATCGGCCATTTTTACTATATGAATATGAATGAAATGATTAGCAAATTAGGATCTTCTCTAAGGTTGTTAAACCAAATCCTAGAGTCCAAGCTCTGATACCAATTGAAAAACACCTAGAGGGGGGGTGAATAGGTGTAATTGCTAATCTAATGATCTTTTTGAACTAAGTATGATGAATGATGCAACGATCTCTCAAAAACAAGACTAAGAGCCGAATACCCCTTGCGAGGTTCTGAACTCCTTCCTCCCAATTCCCCTTAGATATGGGTTAGAGGTGCGCAATGCAACCTTGTTGTATGAGATATGATCGATCAAGGCAAAGTATGATGATGAGAAATGAGATGCACACAATATATCACAAGAATTACAAGCTTGAATTAAAAACACAAGGAAGCTACAAGATCACAAGCAAGTAATAAGGAGCAATAAAATTGTTAGAGGAATTAAAGCAAGAATTGGACGCAAAGGCAATCGCAAACACAAATATTTGTTTCGAGGTTCGAGCCACCGCTCTATTCCCCGCCTTCACCTCCGTGAAGGGTTTCCACCATCCACCGAGGACGCCTTTACAATTTGGTCTACCGAAGACCGAGCACCGAGCTCCACCGAGTACAAAGGACCTCTACCGAAGAGGTTGCTCCACAAGGAAAGGATTACAAGAACAAAGTGATCACAACAAGATCACTACACGTTTTCTCAAACTCTTTTACAAACACTCTCACTTCTATTACAACTTCACTATAGAATGAGTATAGGATTTTTGGCTCTATGAAGTGTGGTGAGAAAACTTCAGTTGTAGAGTGATATAGACAATCAAACACAACTGAAAAAAAAACTTTAAAAGAATTAGAATGAAGGCTTTAAACTCTTCTTTTCTCTTTTGAAAAAACACAAACTTGAGGATTTTTCTAGGTAATATGCAAGAGAGACTTCTCCTCTATTTATAGGGTTAGAAAATAGGTTAAAAACAATTTCTTTACACCTAATTTGACCTGCAAAAGCTCCCCAACAACTCTCCAAAAATCTGTTAAAGCAGAAAAGAAAAACAGTTTTTCAGAATAGCCCAAAGAGGAAAGAGCCGTTGGATTGTTGCAGGCCTGGCGGTCGACCGGTCCGGTCGACCGCCAGCCCAGCTGCAAAGAGCCGTTGGCTCTCGGTCGACCGGTCCGGTCGACCGTCCCAAAAGAGGAAACACAGTTTCCTTCTTCCGTCGACCGGTCCGGTCGACTCAGAAAACCAGAGAGCAGTGTGCTCTTGGTCGGTCGACCGGTGCGGTCGACCGACGGACGTGCACAGACGTGCACGTCCAGGCTATGGTGCCGGTCGACCGGGCCGGTCGGCCGGTCAGCCTGAAATGGGAAAAACTGCAGGATTTTGAACTTGAAAAAATTTGAAAAATTGTTTTAGGTTTAAACAACTAGAGTAACATGTTAGTAGGAGTATGTATACATGATCTAGACAAGATATTTATTTTATAAAACTTAGGTTCATGTAAATCTCTACTAAGGCATGAAACCAAATTTTGAAAATGAAAACAAGACCAAATTTTATCAAAACCAAATTTTGTGTGTGTGTGTGTATCCTAGAGCCAAATAACCAAAACTCAAACTTTAACATTCTATTCTTACAAAGATTCTAAGGACTTCAAGATCTTCAATAGGCTTCTTCATATGATCTTCAACACTTGTTCCTTGAGCCCAATTGGAGTTGACTTGAGTCCAAATCCTTGTATTTGTGAGAGAAGACTTCTAGAATAATAAAAACCTGAAACACACTTAAACAACAAATATTATTAGTACAAATAACTAATATGTTTTGTAATCATCAAAATACACTAATCATGGGTGATTGTAACCTTGGGCCAACAACATATGCTAGGTTATACCTTATGACATTAGTTGTTTATTTACAGTTGTCTTACTTGTCTTTTATCTGCACACTTATTCATGTTATTGTATTTAGTGTTTATTTATCGTGTTATTTAGTGTTTGCAGTTATTCTTGTTATTATTTTATGCACGCTATTTATATGCATGAGTTCTCGTCTTTACATACACACTCACCAGGTCGCTTCTGACGACCTTGGATTTGCACGTCCAGATATTGGACGCTTTGTTTCTATTGTGCAGGTGTTCGATGAGACTGTACGCCTAGCGAGGAACTGGACGCTCTCTCTTTTGATTCTGATATTCTTTCCTTTCTTTATTCCTGCTATTACTTTTAATTCATGTATATCACACTTGGCTTCTATTCTATTCCTTATTTCATTTGAGATCATGTGTAGCCTTTATATGTATTATTGCAGTGATCATTGATTATTATGGTTCAGATTTATAGCTTGTTCAGGTTAATTTAGGCTTAGCGTGTATACGTGGGGTATTTTCCTCGCGTATATACGTCGCCGACTCTCGTCGCGACTCCGCTTCAGCATATTTTGGGAAGCGGGGCGTGACAAAAGTCCCTGTAGCTGGACAGTATGACTCGAAAATGGTATAGAAGTTCGCTACGCTCATCTGGATGCCGTAACAGGTTGCCCTGACAGCCTCGTAGAGTCCCAGCCTCTCCAGATCCTCTTCAAAATGGGTCAAGACATATAAGGTCAAGTCCCTCCACCAGGTCTTGGGGGGATAAATCTACCCAGGAATCCTGAAATCAGTGGTTGGATAATTGTCATGAGCTTTGAAGAACTAGTTTTTCAAAGTTTGAGCCCCGGCGGGATTTTTTCCCACTGGGATGTCTGGGAGAACGTTCCCAGGGTGGAGACCCAATATGCAGCGAGGAGCACCCGCCCTTGTATAGCCAGGAGACGAAGCTATCAATTTCCCAACGTGAACAGAATCAGTAGTCCGAGTCACTTGCCACTTCATCTTCCGAATCCTCATCACGCATTGGGAGAAAGACAGCGAAAAATGACGCTTGCTAGAAGGGAGATAATACTTCTCGCCATCCAGATCGAAAATCCATTGCCCTTCTCCGGCTAGCAGCTGATGATCAGTGTCTGGCGTTGCGTCCCAACATGAAACCGAGCTTCTGATAGATTTTTCAGTCATAATCCTCGAGGGGAGCAGTAGATAAGATGCTCCTCATAGTACGCTGATCTCCGGCGTATATAAGGGCATCCCGGCCAGGAGCGCTCCGCTCGCTGAATAATGAGGCTTGCCCCTGGAATTGCAGGCTAACATTGCCATCCAATCCCCTGGCTGTTCCAAAGAGACTGTTCAAAGGACCCGAATATAGTGCACCGCAACAACAAGAGGAAACTATATTAGTTCATTGACCGAAGAAAAAAGAAAGTTATGGCAAAAAGAAAATTGCCAAGGCATAGCTTCGCTCTCGGAGCGAAGATAGCCCAGCATTAGCTTCGCCCTGAGGCTCAGCTCCACATCCTGCACAAAGGCAAAGTGCAGAAGATTTCTAAATGTTAGCTTCGCTCTGGAATCTTAGCTTCGCGTTCTATCGCTAAACAGAACGCGAAAAAGTCCTAAGGGCTAACTTCGCCAGAAAGGCACTTGTGCCTAAAACTGTTCAAAAGACTTTGAAGTCTTTTCCCCAGCTGCACTTCTAGGCTTGCTTCGCATCCTGTCATTTCACAGAACGTGGACCGCTCTAAGGGTTAGCTTTGCATAGAAGCTGAGAGAGAAACTCTTGATTTCTAAATTTCCAGTTGAGAAATTAAGGGGAATTAAATCCTCTAAAAATTCGGCAAAGAAAATTAAGGGAGTAGAACTCCATGAGACCACTGGATCACGATGGATCATTCTAGGTTCATCATAAAAAGCCAGAAATTAGCTTCGAAAAGAGATGAAAATTTCTGAATAAAAGGAAAAAATCCCTACCCGCAATGGGGCGTTCGATGACTGGAGGAGGAGAAGGCCCCTCCGTCGCAGAGGTCGCTACCTCTTTGCTTGCTCGTCTTTTGGGAGCCATGGAAGAACTGAAAAGTTCTGAAAATCTCAACGAAGGAGAAAGAGGAGAAAGAGACTTGTTTCTCTGAAAATTCAAAGAGAAGTAATTCTCTCTCTTTCAGCCCAATCGAGCTTTTATAGACATAAAATGTCTTAATTTTGACTCCTCAAAAGGAGCGCAGGTAGCCATTTTAAATCAATTTGAAACGGCGCCTAAGCGCCTTCCCGAGAAGCCCTGTTTCAGCCCCGCCAAGGGCTAATCCGCTGTGAGTTCAGCGTTGACCTCGTGCGACGCTTGAGTAACTTCGCTGAAAGACGAGCCTTAGCTTTGCTTAGAGCTCATCTCTAGCTTCGCGAAAATTCAATGCTAGCTTCGCCAGAAACTTATTCCTGACTTAGTTGAAAATCTGTCTTCAGCTTCGCTAGAAGCTTAGCTCCGCTAAGAACTTCTATTTCCTCCTAAGGAAAAGACTTACCTAAGCTAGTCCATTCCAGGTGTTCTCGAATCGAAAAGGAGGGGAACAAAGTAGATAAGCAGAAAATAAACATTTTTATTCATTCAAAAGGGAAGATACATTGATACTACATCAAGATTGTCTTTCATACAACAGAATCATTGCTCCAAAGGCAAACAAAATGTCCTATCTACATCCAAGGTGATGAACCATCTCAACTAGATACGAAAAGTCTTCCTCCTGCACAAGGCCGTAATCCGTCGCTTAACGGCAGATTTTGCCATCAAGAAACTGGATCTTCTTTGATGAAAATTGGCAAGAGATTGGGAGCTGGATCTTCTGTGATTAAAATTGGCAAAGGACTGGTTGCCACCAGAAATCTGAATCTTCCTTAAATAAAATTGGCAAAGGAAGGATCCGAGACCTTACTGGTGACGTTCGCCTTCCGAAGTGGACCATCTCAGATAAGCGACTACCAGCCCCTTCCCGAAGTGGATTATCTCGGATAAGCAGCTGTCAACCTCTTATTGGAACATATGTCAGCTGCTCTAATATGTTCCTCCTGCTTATGATCAAAGCTTCAACTTGAAAATCAAGGGACAAGTTTTTGATCTCTTTCATCAAGACGAAAGATTGGGACATAGTTCACTGCAATGCAAAAGGAAGCATTAGCATTAAATCAAAAAAGGAATAGAATGCTAAGTCAAATTCTTTGGGCGAAGCAATTCAGATCCGACCCAGTTGTGCCTTGAAGACGGATTTTAGCTAAGTAAGGGATAGCCTCGCTTGCACAGTAATGATAGACTAGCTCAGCATAAGCCAAGTCTTAACCCCGCTAAGGCAGTTAGGCTGGAGAAGTCTCAAAAAGGACCAAGTCCTAACCTCGCCTATATGGCTAGGCCAGACTGGCCCAGAGGGACGCAGTCTTGACCCCACCTATATGGCAAGACTGGCTCAACCTTGAAGAGGCCAAGTCCTAACCTTGCCTATATGGCAGATTTAACAGGCAGATTTAACAGATCAAGGCAGAACTCTGCATGGAAAGATCTTTCACGTGATCGAGCGAGAATGATAGCTTCGCCGAGAAGCTAGAAAACGGGGCTAAAACCCTTTTCTAACTTTTCTGAAAATCAGCCAAATGTAGAGGCCAAGGGAAGTCATTGCTGGTAAAGCTAAGAAATTAAGGGAGATAAACTCCCTAAAATCACTAGTTTATTGATGAATTCTCTGGATGACCGGGACTCACCAGCTCTTAGTCGGGTAATGACCAGAGTGGGCATTCCTACTACTTTAGAGACCTCAGTCTCCTTTCCTGGGCAATAAGGAGATGTCATGAACAAACTTTTCAGAAAGAGAAAAGTATGTTTCTCTGAGAAGGACTACAAGTGTCCTTTTATAGGCCTCATGGCCTGATCACGCCGCTGCTACTTCAAGCCTATTAGTGCGGGTGAAGTTAAAGCATTTAAATGCTTAGCCTCGAGAAAGGGAATATTTTCCCTTCGTGAATACACACGAAGTTAATTGAACTTTGAAAAAGGGAATAATCTTCCTCGTTAATGCAAGAGAGGTTATTCTAACCTCGAAAAAGGGAGCAATCCTTCTCGTAACTCGCAAAAAGCAGTTAGCCTCAGGAAAGGAACATCGTTCCAGCCCGATTTGAAGCAAAGCCACTCCGGGAGACCCAAGCGCGAAGCTACCCTTAAGCGTGAGGCTACCCAGAAGCGTGAAGCTATATGGAGGCAGTTGTTACAATTCCTCGGCGAATCTATTCCAACCCAAAAGCAAAATTAAAGGCGAGATCGAATTCAACCACCAAGGCGACGTTCACATTCACATCCCATCAATCAAACAGTTCAAAGTATTTCAGAATCTGAACCATTCCACTGCAGATTCAAGAAAACTTTGAAGGGGGTCTTGTTGACACTCGAAAAAGACAGAGCTCCCCATTCATCTTCAGCCGGTCTGAACAACGTCTAACTTATTGACATCTACAAAAGATAAGTTGAAGACAAGCTGATGACCAGAGGCAAGACAGCAACATAGATATTACTAATCCAGTAAAGCAGATAGTAAGTCAAAGTTGCCTTTGAAGAAGACCTGAGCAGGCCTAGAGACACTAAGTTAACTCAATACTTAGTCTCACATGAGCCCAGGAGATGAGCAATCTTGCTTAGCTTCGCAAGAATTCTATCATAGCTCTGTCATGGGCTAACTTATAGCTTCGTCCTGGGGTTTTCCATAACTCCGCAGAAAGCTAGCTAACAGCTTCGCTAAACGCTCTGTGGAGCCACGCGAAAAAAAAAAAGCTAACTTATAGCTTCGCTGAGAGTTTACTCCTAGCTTTGTCAGAAGCTTCCCTTAGCTCCGCTACAAGCTTATTGGATTAGCCCCGCTGCGGGTCTTTTTATGGTCACCTTTGACCAATCATATCTCCAGATGAGATCATGTTGATTGAAATCAAATTTGGCAGTTGCTTGCCATGATCTTTTAACTCTCCAAATAAGGTGAAAAGATCAGGGGAGATCTCTCAATTAACTAGAGAGGATCAAGGGCGTATCCCTCATTTAGTAGAGCGAATCAAGGGATTAGCGCTACATGCTATTCTAGCTTCGTAGAAGCTGTTTCTAGCCTCGCAACAAGGTTACTTTCTAGATGCAAAACAGATTGACTCAATCTGTTTCTAGATTTTCAAGGCAATTATACCCCTATTCTCCCTATAAATAGCCTACCAGAGGCACACAAGCAGGGGGAGACGGGCAAGGATAGAGAGGAGATTGGCTCGAGAAGCAGCAAGAGGGCTCTACCGATCTTCTGTTCTCCGATACCCTGAACCAAGCGAGAAAGGAGTCCTATTAGGAGGCAGTTCGATCATCTGACCGATCGCATCGTCAAAGGATAAAGTGATCACGCGCTGATCAGATTCCTACCGGCACATTTTCTCAGAAATCTCAGAGGAAATCTACCTGTAATTTTCTTTTCAATTTCTTGTAATTTAGCTCCTCGATCTCTTTTGTAAGTTTTCCCCTTTGCAAAATCAATGGAAAACAATGCTAAACTTGAGTTACTTCTTAATGTCATTTATTTTTCAATTGGTATCTTATACAAGCTTATGCATCGTTTTTATTAGTATTTCATAAAGGGGGAGAATATTCATGTTTATTTTTTAAATCGATTTTATTTTCAATAGGTATCTTACTTCCATTCTTTATGATAAAAATCCTTTGTTTTGGTATATGCTAACATTTTCAATATTGGTATCAATAATCTTAAATTTGTATTATTCTCAATTTAGTATCTTTATTGCAAAAGTTGTATTTCTAAAAATTTGGTTTGTATTTTCAATTGTTTTTTACTTTCAATTGATATCAAATATTTATAATATATATATTTCAATTGGTATCAAAAATGTACAATATTTTATTTCTATTGGTATCAAAATTTACAAGACATTTTAAATTGGTATCAAGATATTTTCAATTGGTACCTTTTAGTATCTTAAAAATTTTTGTTTACTTTCAATTGATATCTTAAAAATGTTTTGTTATTTTTTAATTGGTATCATAAATTGGTATCATAATGTTTCGATGTATACCTTTATCATAAATTGATATATTTTTCAATTGGTATCATATTGGTTTGATATGCACTGCTTATATGCAAGGGAAGCTTAACATCTTCTCTATATATAGATTTATGTTGAGTGTATCTCATATTGAGGAGCTTGACCTCTCTTCTCTATGTCTTACACATGTGTAGGGGGAGCTTCACATCTCCATTTATACATTATATATTATGTGTTATGTGATTAGGGTTAGTCATCTCTTTTTTATGTAATGCATGTATGCAGGGGGAGTTAACTTTACGTCTCTCCTCTTCATGAATATATATCGCATATATATATCTTTGTTATTTGATTTTATTTCACCCCTTTATTGATGATTTGATAAAAAGGGGGGAGAAAATTTTGGAGTTTTTATATATGCATGTTTATTTCATTTCCTTGTTTTATACAAAAAAGGGAAAAGAATTTGAGAGTTTTATATATGCATATATGTTTGTGTTTACAAAAAGGGGAGAAGTATTTATGCTGAAAAAAAGGGGAGAAGTATTTGGAAAGTTTATTTATGTTTATGTCCTCATTTATCATATTTGTGTTGTTTAATTTATGCATTTCATTAAATATCTTTTTGTTTATTACTATGCATGAGTTAGGGGGAGTTTCTATGAAGCTTAACTTTAATCCATGCATATATAACTCTATGAGTTTTGTCATCATTAAAAAGGGGGAGATTGTTGGCCCAGAGGCTCATCACTCTAGTTTTGATGATGATTAACTCATGTAGTTATAGTTTACTAATAATCTTGTGTTTAAATGGTTTCAGTAATTGACCAAGATTTTAGTAGGTATTTAGCTTCAACAAAGGAGTTTTGGAGCTTTCTTATGTAGATTCAAGAGCTCGCGCGTCAAGATCGCATCTAGTACTCAGTTGGAGTCAAGCTCGTTGGATCGCGTTTGGATCGAGTCGGTTTGGAGGCAAGAAGACTTCGGTTTGTATTTAGTTTAGATTATTTAGATCTTGTGTAAAGTAGATAGTGTTGATATGCTCAAGTTCACACACACACAAGTTTAAAGTTTATTAGTTTTGGTTTTCGGTTAACCGGTTTTGGATTTCATGTCAAAAATATAGATATATATCTTATATGTATATTGGATTCTATCCATATACAATATGCTTCAAAGTTATTTCAATATCATATTTTTGTATTAAGACAAGTTTTGGAGAAAACGGTTTTCCATTTCAAAAATCTAAGTTTTGAAAAATATCAATTTTGTTTAAAGCCTAATTTCAATATCAGAAAAATAGTTCAAATTGTTTATAATATGTGTTGAATTTTAGTCATACATATTTGTATTTCAAAGATCTTATAAGAACTTATTTTATGGAATTTATGTGATTTTATGAGATTTAATTGATATTAAAAAGACCAAGTTTTTAGTCCCTTAAATAGAGTGACTTGGCCTTCTGCCGGTCGACTGAGCCAGAAGTCGGTCGACCGGGCGGTCAACCATCTAGAGAGCTCTGCTCTCTAGATCTGGCCCCGGTCGACCGGTGGTCGACCGGCCAGAGAGCACTGCTCTCTAGATCTTGCCTCGGTCGACTGGGCAGTCGACCAGTGGCTCAACGGTCAGAAAAATGACCGTTTGCCAGTCGATTGGACGGTCGACCAGAAGGGAAAATTTGCCCTTTTCAGACTGCCAACGGGCAGATTTTTGAGAGGGTTTAAATACCCATCTCTTGGGCTAATTTCTAACAATAATTTCAAGAGCAAAAATTTTCATCTTCTTAAGTGTTTTAGCAACAAGTTTTAAAAGAGTTTTGGGTTAAAAGATTTATTTTATTTGTTTTCAAGGGTTGGAAAATTAAAGGAAAATAAAGTATTTAGGATATTGGTTTTGATCTTCATTCTATCTTATTGTAGTTATTTTCTCAAGTATTTTTCTTTGTGTTTTGATTTCCAAACACCATGATTTCTCACACTTGAGCTATCATATCTATCCTGTCTATAGGATCTTGTTTTGTGGGAAAATTGGTTTGTAGTCTTTGTGAGCACCAAGAGTTGTAATATTTCTTTGCTTTGAGTATACCTCTTGTGTAGAGGTGATTGTGGAGGTGTTTGAGTTGGTTTTATCCCTCTAAGTGTAGAGGTGATTGTGGAAGAGTTTGAGTTGGTTGTTATCTCTCTAAGTGTAGAGGTGATTGTGATTGTGTTGGCTTTGTGCCTGTCCCTCTTGTGTAGAGATGATTGTGGAGATTGTGTTTGAGTTGGTTATTATCCCTCTAAGTATAGAGGTGATTGTTGGAGTGTTTACTTTGAGCCTTATCCCTCTAGTGTGAGGTGATTGTTACTTGGCTTAGTGCCCATCCTTCTAAGTGTAGACGTGATTGTTGTTGTGCCTTACCTCTAGTGTAGAGGTTGTGTTTATTGGAGACAGGGGTTGTGTACTCCTATTTTGTATTACCCAAATCCTCATTGGAGGTTCCCTGTGTGGGAAGTCCTGTGTGGACGATTTAGTGGAAATCCTTCTGTGTGAAGGCGGGGACGTAGAGCAGTGGCTCGAATCTCGAAACATATTCGGTGTTTGCGATTGATCCACTATCTCTAAACTCTCTCTTATATTGTGTCTTGCATTATTTCATATTGTTTATATCATACTTGTATGCTTGGTATTATGCCCATACTTGTGTTGAACCAAGAGAGCTTCATATAGCACCTCAACTCTTATTTAGAGGAATTTAGAGGAGATAGTCCAAAGCTCTTCACTGAGAATTCAACTACACTCTTTGGTTACATTAGTGTATTGCAATTTATTTTTTAATTCTGCATCATTTGTCATTAGATTAGCTATACACCTATTCACCCCTCTAGGTGTACTTTCACACATGTGAATATTGCGGCCACAAAGGCCATTTAGAAAAATTTTGTTATGCTAAGTTAAACATGTTAAACAAAATGTTTGGGTTCGAGAAAGTACTAACCCTATAGGACTCAAAAAGATTTGGGTACCAAAGAACACACGAAACTTGATTGATGTAGGTGGGTCGTCCTCCTCCAAGACATAGGGAGAGTTGGTGCCTTGGTGGTAGATGCATCGAAGCTCAAAGGATCTACCGTCATATTGCATCGCTATCAAGAAGCACCTATTTTGAAGATTGCCTATGGTTTGATAACTTCTCCACTTAAAATTTTCATTTCTAGTTAGATCTATATATGCATAGGAATAACTAATTTTTCTTTTTTCTTTTTTGGTAAATATGCTTTAATTATGAATACACGATTTTTTTGGTTTTTTTATGGCTTTCTTATACTTGAGCTAGTTCGTTAAAATGTTTTTTGTTCTTTACTAGCCCATGAATTGCTTGCCCATGTTTATAGTATTTTCCATGCTCACATATTTGATAGATATCTCTGCATGTATGTGTATATAGACTAATTTATTTGCTTATATACATGTGTATATTTTTTGTTTGTATAGCTAGCTTATGGTTGGGTATCATATTTAAACCATATTAAGCAATAAATTAAGATAGCAATTACGCGCCTCAACTCTTATCTAGAGGAATGACGAGAAGTTAGAATCCGTTAAGGGTATTTGGCTTCAATATCTTTTTTTTAATTGCTTAATTATAAGTTAATTATTGAAAATATATATTTTTAAATATAATAATTGCCTTGTCATTTTTGTTTATTTTCATGCCTATAAGATTTTTGGTATTATTTCTCTATTTTATGTATAAAAATATCCAAGTTAAAATGTTTTTCAAAAGCCTTAATTCATATATATTTTTAAACTGATTTTTTGGTAGTCCCGGTTCGACCGACCGGGCGACCGAGTTGACCTAGAATAGGTCCGTCGACCAGGCGATCGATCGAGGGAACCTATAATCTAAAATTTTTTTTGGCTTGAGCCGGTCCACCAACTGAAACCGAGATGCTCCCGGTTAGGCCCCGTTCGACCGGGCGGTCGACCGAGTTTCAGGTCTGCTGTCTTTTTACCCGTTTTTAAAACCCTAAATCCCAATCTCTCTTTCATTTTCTCTCTTCTACCGACTCTTTCTTGTTCTCCTCTCTAATTCCCTTCCTCCCATTTCTCCCAAACCCTATCCAACTCAAATTAATCCCTAAATTTGTTGGATCTCACGTCCAATCTTCAAATTTGGTTGATTTCAGAGAGAAATTTTGGTATCTAAGGTATAATCCCTAATTCTCTCAAATATCCTTTGTTTCAAAATTTTTTCTAGAAATCCTTCTTAAATTCGTGCCATAAACTTGATTATTATCTACTATCTTTATCATGTCTAAGAGGCTTAGATCTGAGAAGGGTAAACAATCTGAATCCTCAACAAACCCCTTTGTTTCTCAGAATGCATCTCATAGGTTTTCTGTTCTCCATAATAAACATGTAATTTCTGGTAGATTTGTTGTGCTTGCTGATTTTAAGCACTTAAATGTTGCAAATATGTTGAACACAAGTGTTTTCCATTGAAAATTCAATAAAAGAAAACTTGCAAAAATCTGATGAGAAGATTACAAGTAATTAAAAGAAAAATTACAAGTAGATCTCCTCTGAGATTTAGGGCAAGTGTGCCGGTTGGAATCTAATCAGCGTGTGATCACTTTGTTCCGTTGATGATGCGAGCATTGGTCTTCGAATGTTACTGCTTGGGAATTTCTTCTCACCTGCTTTCGGAGATTCCTTAAAAAAAGAAAGGTCTTGAAGTATCAACACCTTGAATTTAGAGAAGTAATTCTCTGGAGCTTCTGAGAAATAAGGAAAAGTTAGCCTTATTAGCTCTCGCGGTGCCTTCCCGCCTCTCTTGTTCTGCTTTCCTTTTTGGTTGCCTCTCTGATCTCCTCCACCCCGAGCTCGTTCTCAGTGAGCTATTTATAGGCTCTGGAGGGGTGTAACCGCCCTTAGAATTCAGCCATGACTTATAACAGTCAGCTAGTATCGCGTCGAGGGCTGTTTTGAGCTTCGCGTGAGGCTATAACGCTCGCGTGAGGCTAAATGTGAGCCGCATGCGAGATTAGACAGGCTCGCGCGAGCCTAAAAATGGCCTATTGAATTAAAACATGCAATAATTAAAACTCAGCACAAATCAAATTAAATCTGTATCAATTACTAAACATGTAACAAAATTAAAAAAAGATTAAGATCGCTGGCCTGGGAGATGTTGTTGTGCGACGCACTGCCTTGAAGACAAATGACCTATCCTCTTGTTTGGATGTCGAATTGACCCCGTCACTAGTGATAAAAACTCCCCCGGAATCACTAGCACATGCTAGCACCATGCCTCTGCTCAGATTCAGAATTGTTGCCCAAAAATAAAGAAAGAAGCAGAAAATTTAATTTCAGCTGAAGCCCTTCTCACGAAGAGTAGACCTCAAA
>JAVJIF010000248.1:0-73136 GCA_038442645.1 Agave tequilana | reverse complement strand
ATCAAGATCAAATCTAATCAAGATCAAATCTGAGATCAATTTGGCAGTTGTTTGCCATAATCTCTTGACTCTCCTAAAACAATAAGAGGATCAGGGAGATCTTCTAATTATATGGAAAGATTCAAAACAGATCAGGAGATTAACGCTACCTGCTACTTCTAACTTCGCAGAAGCTGATTCTAGCCTCGCAGCAAGGCTACTTTCCAGATTTAAACAGATTGACTCAATCTGTTTCCAGATTTTCAAGGGACGATTATACCCCTGATCTCCCTATAAATAGCCCACCAGAGGCACAAGGAGCCGGCTACGACGCAAGAGAGAGGCTGAAAAATAGAGAGACGGCGAAAAAGAGATCTATTCTCTTGCTTTCAAGAATTCAGAGAATTCAGAGAATTGCTTCTCTAATCATGGTGCTGATACCCTAATACCTTCCTTCCTTTCAAGGAATTTCAGAACCAGGCGAGAAGGAATTCCCAAGTGAAGGCGGTTTGAGAAGTAACAAGAGGGTTCTACCAACCTTCTGTTCTCCGATTCCCCGAACTAGGCGAGAAGGAATCCTATCGATCGCATCGTCAAAGGGATAAAGTGGTCGCGCGCTGACCAGACTCCTATCGGCACACTTCTCCAGAATCTCAGAGGAGATCTACTTGTAATCTTTTTAGAATACTTGTAATTTAGCTCCTCGACTCTTTTTTTGTAAGTTTTTCCCCCTTTGTAAAATCAATGGAAAACAAGATGGCGACTCCGCTGGGATTGATTTCTCCACTGCTGAGAATCCAGTGTCGCAATGTGACGAACAGACCTTCGGGTCTATCTCTGAATTCAAGGAAGCCGTTTGTGCCAGAGCCCCTCTGGTTAAGTCTTCAAAGCAAGTCTCTGCGGAGACAGATAAGGCTCTCTGCGAGCCTACCACGGTCCTCTGACGCAACAAAGAAGCAGGCCCACAATACAAGGGTCAGAATCTTCAGCCGTCACCTTCGAGAACCTAGTCGTTCACTTCGACCAAGGAAAATTTGAAGGTCCTCTCTGGGGGTGGTCTAATGCTCCATGCACGGAAGTATAGAAAGGTCTCCATGACCAAGGTTTTGAAGTAAACCGGAAGCAGAATCCTGCCAACCCCCTCAGCCTCGCGTGTGGCTAGTCAGGTTCCCTGCGAACCTAGGTCTCCTTTGTCAAAGCAGATGTGGAGACCAAAGCAGAAGGCTCTTATGAAGCCTCGATTGTAGCTGCGCCGCAAGTTCATCTCTCTCACGAAGAAAAAGGCAAGAGGCATGCCTGTTTCGTCAAGACTGTCAGCCGCGAGTCACGACGACCATGCCTTCGCCTAATTCAGGAGCAGTAACTCCTTACGCCAGCCTCATTCTCATGAGCGAAGCTACTGTACCTCAGGGTACGCATGATTTTCATAGCCGCGAAGCTGGAACCAAAGCACCACAGCGTGCTTCGCTCCCCAGTTCATTAAGCGCTAAGCTCACGCTTCGTAGCGGAGCTAAGGGATTATCCTAAAGTGTTTAACAGCGGTGCTTATGCAGCTTCAGCACCCAAGGATATTCCCAAGGTTCTTAGCCGCGAAGCTAGAGCTGAAGCACTATTTAGTGCTAATCCCCTCTGCGGTGATAAAAAGAACAGGACATCATCCTATGTGCATCCAACATAGCCTCTTCGCTAGATCGTTTAGACCCTACGGGTCTGACTTGCGGGAATTCCTGACAAGCAAACAGAAGTCAGAATCTCTCCGAACTTCCCCTCTCGTTATCAACAAGTGGATGTCAGTTGGTGACAGTCCACTCAGTCCATTGCCAGCTAGGACCGATCTCCGCCACTCCTCCAGACCGACGATCAGTTTTTTGATCGACTGATGGTGCAAGCTCCGGTGAAACATCGTAAAAGGGGCGTATCGCGAGATCTGCCCTCTGCATCTGTTACATGACCGGAAGAGGACGAGAGCTGCGTAGGGGCAGACAAGCGTCCCACGACACTCCCTACAGCTCCCCAGATCCAGATTATAGCCCAGGCTTGGGCGAAGTCTTGGTTCATGAAGAAGGCGTCTTTCAAATACCAGATCTAGGGTTGCAATACCCTAAGTTATGAACAGCCATCTTCCTCAACTGTAGTAACCTCACAAAACCAATGAAAAGATTAGTCCAATGGTCTGATGAAGAGGACGAAGACAGTGGTATGCCTCTTCGGCAACAGTCAGCTCGGTACGAACAGACAGAGTATCAGTGAATATGGCTGAAAACGGTAATGATGACCTTCGTCAGCGTTTGGAAGCTCAGAGCAAACTTTCAAGACCCAGCAAGAAGCTTTGGACAACATTCAACAGATGCTCACTCCACTCCTCAATACCGGAATAATAATGATACCGGGAGTAACCGTGATGAGGAAGACATCTTAGCAATGAACCGCCAAGGACGAGAAGTCGAAGGAGGGTTCTTCTTTGGACGCTGAAGTTCTTAAAGGCATCCAAGCTCAAATCGCATCCCTAACTCAGAGGGATGAATTAAAGAAAGTAGGGGCAGTCCGTCCTTACCCGCTGGAGTGGGATTCAGTACCATACCCACCAAAGTTCAAACCACTAACGTTACATACGTATGATAGTAAGAGCTCGCCGAACCAGCATATCTACTATTTTCGGTCTCAGACCGTATTGTTATAGACATGATGCTATTATGGCTAGGCTGTTCATTGGAACCTTAAAGGGGGTAGCATTTGACTGGTTCTGAAGTCTCCCTCCGGGCTCTGTCAATTCCTGGATTGACCTGAAAACCTGATTCCTTTCTCGTTTCTATGAGGACGATACCGAGGTAACCATTGACAAACTCCTCTCTACCGTACAGAAGAGCGAATCTGTCCGTGACTACATAAGCAGTTCAGAAACTTGTCTCTGATGTGCCCAGCAGGATGCCATTACCCATGCTCTTCAGACGTGCAGGCACAACTTCTTAGACTAGTAGAAGTTCGCAAGGGGGCAGTCAAAGCCCATACCTGAAAGAACTGGTCGAGCAAGCTGAGATAGCCGAAAAGTCGGCTAAAAAGTTTGAACCATCCACCCCTAAAGCAAATGGGGTATGTGTAATAAAAGACGTGGCGACATGGCGCAATCTTCTCAAACCAAGGGAAAGAGACTATGTCCTTAGAATTGTCAGGGGATGTTCAGTCGAAGGCCAAGAAGAGCGCTTTAATAATCAGGAGTCTAAGTTTTCCTCCGAATAGTACTCCTTCAAGGACGATCAGGTGGTCACAATATTCCATTTACTCCACAAAGGGAATAATTGAAGCTGCCAGACACTGGACGTCCCAATGAAATAGGACGCATGAACGATCCCAAATACTGTCTCTTCTGAAATCACCTAGAGGGGGGTGAATAGGTGATAATGCTAATCATGCACAATTAAAAAGTTATGATGCAACGATCACCGAAACAAGACTAGAAACCGATATCCCGTGAAGGGCTCTGAACTCCTTCCTCGTGATTCCTCTAGATAAGAGTTTGAGGTGCGCAATGCAATCTTGTTGTGTGAGTATTGATCGATAATATAGCAATGAATATGAATCAAGTAAATAGAGCATGAATATAAAGCAAGTAAATGAAGCAAGTAAACCAATCGCAAACACAGAGATTTTTTCGAGGTTCGAGCACCGCTCTACGTCCCCGCCTTCACCCAGAAGGATTTCTAACCACTATACTTTCACAAAGAGTTACAACCACACCGGAGTACCCAACTCCTCAATCACACTCCTCTAGTCTAGAGATAGTGGAGCCACAAATACAAGAATCTCTTAGTGATCAAAAGACCACAAACTCTCTTTTGAAAACCTTTTTCCCTTACAAAATCCTATAGAACAATGTGTAGGATTGAAGCTCAAGTATTGTAAGTGAAAAAGAAAATGAAATTGAAGAGAGTTTTGAACCAAAACTTCAGTAAAGAGAGAGAATTTTGAGCACAAAAAATAGAGAACAAAAACTCTTTTGAAAGCCTTAAACTTGAATTCTTTGCCTAGAAATTGTTGTTTAAACCTCAACCTAATCAACCCAATTATAGGATAGAGCTAGGGATTAAAGAGTAAACTAATACAATAAGTAATTAGGAAATATTTGACTCAAAAACTAGCCCCTAAATTCGTTTAGAGAGAAAACCCTCGTTTAAAAACGTGTTTAATAAAGTAGCCGTTAAGGCTGAAATCCAGCCACGGTCGACCGGCCGGTCGACCGGTTTTCAAAAAATTTAGCAGTTGCCGGCCCACGGTCGACCGCCCGGTCGACCGAAACAAACAAAGAGAAGTGGACTTTCAGTCGGCCGAAGGTCGATCGACCGAAATGGGGTCCGGTCGACCGCCCTGTCGACCGGGAGACATGCACCATGCACGCACCCAAACGGTCAATCCCGGTCGACCGGTCGGTCGACCGATCTGACCTGAAACAGAGCCGATCGACCGCCCGTTCGACCGCAACAGGCCAAAAACAGATTTTCTAAAAAATGTTTTGAAGATTTTGATAGTTTTCAAAATAGTTTTGATCAAGACTAGATAATAAACAAAATGGAGTTTGTAAGTAAAACTATTTTTAAAAATATTTGGTATATATAGGAGAAATTTCTTTTAGAAAAATCATGTGCACAAATACTTGTGTGTAGGATTTGAGCTTCAACCTATTCACTATTCTTTAACAAACTATAAAACTAAAAACAAATAATGAAGTCTCTGAGCCACAATAAAGTCTCTGAGCCATGCTAGAGCCTTCTCTTCAATGAACACTTCCTCTTGCGCCATTTGCCCTTTAGCACCATAAACCTTGCAAACTTGCAATAGCTAAGTAATGGCCATCATGAATGGTACTAACCTGAAACTCATCTTAACAACTTATTAGTACCATATAGCTTCTATGTGTTTTGTTATCATCAAAACTTAAACAAATGCAGTGTGTACCTTTTGGGCCAACAATCTCCCCTTTTTGATGATGACAAAACATATAGGCTATATCAACAAGATATAAAAGAGAGTAAAAACTCCCCCTCAAATTATGCTATACTAAACAAGTATAAAGCAATTGAATTTTGAAATTGCAAAACAAAGCAACCATAAAACCATAAAAACACATATTTCTCCCCCTTTTTGTCATACATCAAAAAGGGATATATTAGTAAGAAAACTTCCTTATTCAATAACACAAACATTAAGTTCACCACATATAAAAGAAAATCTATTAAGTCAAGTGGTTTAGTGAAAATATCGGTAAGTTACAAATCGGAAAAACATATCAATCTCATATCACCTTTCTCAAAATATCTCTAAGAAAGTGATATCTAATCTCAATGTGTTTGGTCTTACTATGTTGATTTGCATTCTTAGTCATATGAATAGTACTAGTATTATCACAAAATATTTTTATATGGTCATAATGCAAATCATAATCAAGGAGAGTATGTTTCATCCAAAGGACTTGTGCACAACAAGCCCCGCCGCAACATACTCCGCCTCGGCGGTTGAGAGGCTACCGAATTTTGTTTCTTGGAAGACCATGAAACAAGACAATTACCAAAATTGACATGTTCCACTAGTACTTCCTATCCACTCTACAACCCGCATAGTCCGGCATCCGAAAACTCGTCATTGAAAAATCTCTGGTTTTCGGATACCATAGACCAATTCCAATAGTGCCCTTAATATAACGAATAATTGTTTTACCGTAATTAAATGAGATTCTTTGGGACACGATTGGAATCTAGCACAAAGAAACACTAAATATGATATCCGGCCTACTAGCCGTTTAATACAACAAACTACCAATCATGCTTCTATATAACTTAATATCACACACTTACCTTGGTCATCCTTATCAAGCTTAGTGGTAGTTGCCATGGGAGTGTTGCAAATTTTTGAACCTTCAAGTCCAAATTTCTTGATGATTTCCTTGGAGTACTTGGCTTGACATATGAAAATCTCATCACGCATTTGCTTGATATGGAGTCCAAGAAAATAATTAATTCACTCATTAATGACATCTCAAATTCACGTTGCATACATTGTTCAACTTCCTTGCAAAGAAACTCATTAGTAGAACCAAAAATTATATCATCAACATATATTTGAACTATAAGAATGTCACCATTAACATGCTTAGTAAATAATGTGGTGTCTGAAAACACTAGAGGGCGGTGATAGGTGTAAGTGCTATCTATAAAACTAAATGCGCTAATGTGGAAGCTTAAAACTAATTTGCAACATACTTAGTACAACCAACAAGTGTAGCCGAATTCCCCGTGAAGGGCTCTGGACTAACTCCTCTTGATTACCCTAGATATGGGCTGAGGTGCTATATGAAGCTCTTGTTTTTAAGTACAAGTGAGGCACACACAAGCAACCAGCATATAGGATGATAAGCAATATGAAATATATGCAAGGCACAAATGCAAGCAAGTATGATATGAATGAATGAATGATGCTTTGCACAATATAAAGAGAGAGAGTTAAGAGACAATGGATCAAACGCAAACACAAAGATATGTTACAAGGTTCGAGCCCCTAGCTCTACTTCCCCGCCTTCACCGAGAAGGATTTCCATCCACTAGGAGTACCGAACTCCACTCTCAACCTTACAATGCCACCGAGGCAATACAACCACAATCCACCTCTACCGAAGAGTGATAAGGCCCGTAGCCACAACAAACACAATCACCTCTACCGAAGAGGGATCCAAACCAATACCACTCCGATCAACCTCTACCAAAGAGGGACACACAAATACAAGGAGGGTTTACAACTTAGAGGCTCAAACAACCTCAACAATCTCTCTTTTCCACAAACAAAAGATCCTAATAGAATAGGATAGATGATAAGCTCAAGTGTGGAATACTAAGTGTTTTGATCAAAGAAATACTCTTGGGAAACACCAAAAATGATATAGAAATTTTAGCTCAAAACAATTACCAAACCTAATTTCTTTGAAATAAACAAAACACTTAAAACAAATAAGATTGATCTTTTTGGCACTTAAAACTCTTTTGAAACTTGTTTAAACACTAGAGAAATACAGAAATTTTTCTTGTCAAAAGTCTTATCAAAACTCCCCAAGAGATGGGTATTTATAGCCCCATCAGAAAACTAGCCGTTAGGCTTTTTCTGACAGCCTGACAGGCTTGCGGTCGACCGGCCGTCGACCGCCAACGGTCAAATTTTCGACCGTTGGAGCCCTCGGTCGACCGCCCGGTCGACCGCCCAGTTTCCAGAGAGCATAGCTCTCTGGTTCGGTCGACCGCACGGTCGACCGCCCAGCCAGAGAGCAGAGCTCTCTGGTCCGGTCGACCGTCCGGATCGACCGGCCCACTGGGCTGCCAGACGTGCACAAGCTGTGCCGTCGTTCGCCGGCCCTTGGTTCGGTCGACCGTGCGGTCGACCGACCTGGCCTGTCAGCCACAGTCTGGATCAGAAACTGGGTCAGAAAACAGTTAAAAATATTTTTATAAAATTCTTTTATCTCTTCTAAAATTTCATAAAACTTCTTTTAACATTTTATATTGAAATACAAACTTGTGATAAAAAATTTCAAGACATATATAAACATTTGGAATCATTTTTGTGTCTTGCAAATTTCAAAAACTAAAACTTGTATTTTATCAAACTTGATTTTTCAATACATGATAGGAAAGTCAAAATAAGTTTGTATAAGAAGTTAAAGCATGCATGTATAGAAAGAATACATCTACTATACATATAAACCATGTAAACTTGTTTTGATCAACTATTCATGAAAACCAAATCAAAACATGAAACGTGTGTGTATTGTGCACTTGAGCATATCAACTATTCTTATCTTTACAATATGGATCTAAACACCTAAACTATGATACCTAAGTCTTCTTGACGATCTTCATCTTCAAGGTGACTTGGTCCAAACTCCGTGATCCATGAGCTAGGCAAGGTATGATCTTGATGCTTGGGCCCTGGATTCACCAAGTGAAAGCTTCCAAACTCCTCTTGTTGAAGCTAATCACCAACTAATATCCTGTTTAATGATCTGAGACTAAACCAAGATTTTTAGTAAACATAACTACATGAGTTAATCATCATCAAAACTAGTGGAAGGCCTTTGGGCCAACAATCTCCCCCTTTTTGATGATGACAAAACTCATGGAGTTATATATGCATGGATTAAGTTAAGCTTCATGGAAGCTCCCCTTAACTCATGCATAAACAAATTAACATAAATATGCAATGAATATGAAACATAAAACATGCATAGATATGCATAAAATAAAAAGTTTATCTAGAACCTTTTAACTTAATATATGCAAAAACACATAAGTATGCATATAAAACTTAATCTTTCTCCCCCTTTTTGTCAATCATCAACAAAGGGTCCAAATAAAAACAAAACATTTTTTTTTTGTTCGAAACATTTAATCATAAAAAAATGTTCTCCCTTTTTGTCTTAAAAACAAAACTATGTAATAAGGGGTCAAATCAAATATGATACCAATAAACATATGTCAATGAAGTGCATATTGATACCATTAAAGTGAACAAATATCATTGAGAACTAAAATCTTGATATCATTGATAAGTAAACAAATAACATCTTGATACCAATTTGAATAAACATATTACCAAAATAAACATTTTTCATCATAAAGTGTGGGAGTGGAGTCAAATACCAATTTGAAAGATAAATCAAATTTTCTCCCCCTTTATGAAATACCAACTAAACTATGCTTAAGCTCGAATTAAGATACCAATTGAAAATTGAATCAATGAAACAAAGTTGAATCTCAAGCTTTAGCATAACACATATTATGTATGAAAAATTAGATACAATAGAAATTGATACCATTAGAATTGAAACCATACATACATAAAAACAATATATAGTATACAAAAGTGTTAGTATTGATACCAATTGAAGAATTTCAATGATACCAATTGAAACAATAATGATCAAGTGTATACATCATATACCTATCCTCCCATTCATGATTATGTTTAAATAGATTTGCAATATAAAGCATAACATAAGCATGGTCGCCCATCCAACCACCCTTGGAAGGTAGGGTTTTCAAATAGATTGAAAAATGGGAAAAGTTTGAAAAACTCTACCATATGAAGAATACGAACTAGTTTAAATGCGGGGGGGGAATAGGTGTAAGTGCTAATCTATAAAACTAAATGCGCTAAATGCGGAGCTTAAAACTAATTTACAACACACTCAGTACAACCACAAGTGTAGCCGAATTCCCCGTGAAGGGATCTGGACTAACTCCTCTTGATTCCCCTAGATATGGGTTGAGGTGCTATATGAAGCTCTTGTGTTAAGTAAGTAGGCACACACAAGCAACCAAGCATATAAGGATGATAAGCAATATGAAATATATGCAAGGCACAAATGCAAGCAAGTATGATATGATGAATGAATGATGCTTTGCACAATATAAAGAGAGAGTTAAGAGACAATGGATCAAACGCAAACACAAAGATATGTTACGAGATTCGAGCCCCTAGCTCTACTTCCCCGCTTCACCGAGAAGGATTTTCAATCCACTAGGAGTACCGAACTCCACTCTCACCTTACAATGCCACCGAGGCAATACAACCACAATCCACCTCTACTGAAGAGGGATAAGGTCCGTAGCCAACAAAAACACAATCACCTCTACCGAAGAGGGATCCAACCAATACCACTCCGATCAACTTCTACCAAAGGGATACACAAATACAAGGAGGGTTTACAACTTAGAGGCTCAAACAACCTCAACAATCTCTCTTTTCCACAAACAAAAGATCCTAATAGAATAGATAGATGATAAGCTCAAGTGTGGAAATACTAAGTGTTTTGATCAAAGAAAAACTCTTGGGAAAATACAAAAATGATAGAAATTTTAGCTCAAAAACAATTCCCAAAACCTAATTCTTTGAATAAATAAAACACTTAAAACAATAAGATTGATCTTTTGGCACTTAAAACTCTTTTAAAAACTTATTTAAACACTAGAGAAACACAGAAATTTTTCTTGTCAAAAGTCTTATCAAAACTCCCAAGAGATGGGGTATTTATAGCCCCATCAGAAAACTAGCCGTTAGGCTGTTTCTGACAGCCTGACAGGCTTGCAGTCGACTGCCGGTCGACCCCCGCCAAGCCAACGGTCGGATTTCTGACTGTTGGAGCCCTCGGTCGCGCCCGGTCGCCGCGCCGTTTCCAGAGAGCACAGCTCTCTGGTCCGGTCGACTGTACGGTCGACCGCCCAGATACAGAGAGCAGAGCTCTCTGGTCCGGTCGACGGTCGGTCGACCGGCCCACTAGGCTGCCAGACGTGCACAAGGCTGTGAACGTCGGTCGACCGCTCGGTCGACCGCCCTTGGTTCGGTCGACCGTGCGTCGACCGACCTGGCCTGTCAGCCACAGTCTGGGTCAGAAACTGGGTCAGAAAACAGTTAAAAATATTTTATAAAAATTCTTTTATCTCTTCTAAAAATTTCATAAAACTTCTTTTACATTTTATATTGAAATACAAACTTGTGATAAAAAATTTCAAGACAATATATAAACATTTGGAATCATTTTTGTGTCTTGCAAATTTTATCAATCTAAAACTTGTATTTTATCAAACTTGATTTTTCATACATGAATAGGAAAGTCAAATAAGTTTGTATAAGAAGTTAAAGCATGCATGTATAGAAAGAATACATCTACTATACATATAAACTTGTTTTGATCAAACTATTCATGAAAAACAAATCCAAACATGAAACGTGTGTGTATTGTGCACTTGAGCATATCAACTATTCTTATCTTTACAATATGGATCTAAACACACTAAACTATGGATACCTAAGTCTTCTTGACGATCTTCATCTTCAAGGTGACTTGGTCCAAACTCCGTGATCCATGAGCTAGGCAAGGTATGATCTTGATGCTTGGGCCCTGGATTCACCAAGTGAAAGCTTCCAAACTCCTCTTGTTGAAGCTAATCACCAACTAATATCTTATTTAATGATCTGAGACTAAAAACACAAGATTATTAGTAAACATAACTACATGAGTTAATCATCTCAAAACTAGAGTGGAAGGCCTTTGGGCAACAATCTCCCCCTTTTTGATGATGACAAAACTCACGGAGTTATATATGCATGGATTAAAGTTAAGCTTCATGAAGCTCCCCCTTAACTCATGCATAAACAAATAAACATAAATATGCAATGAATATGAAACATAAAACATGCATAGATATGCATAAACAACAATAAAAAGTTTATCTAGAACCTTTTAACTTAATATATGCAAAAACATAAGTATGAATATAAAACTTAAATCTTTCTCCCCCTTTTTGTCAATCATCAACAAAGGGGTCCAAATAAAAACAAAACATTTTTTTTGTTCGAAACATTTAATCAATAAAAAATGTTCTCCCCTTTTTGTCTTAAAAACAAAAACTATGTAAATAAGGGGTCACAATCAAATATGATACCAATTAAACATATGTCAATGAAGTGCATATTGATACCAATTAAAAGTGAACAAATATCAATTGAGAACTAAAATCTTGATATCAATTGATAAGTAAACAAATAAACATCTTGATACCAATTTGAATAAACATGTTACCAAAATAAACATTTTTCATCATAAAGTGTGGGAGTGGAAGTCAAATACCAATTTGAAAGATAAAATCAAATTTCTCCCCCTTTATGAAATACCAACTAAAACTATGCTTAAGCTCGAATTAAGATACCAATTGAAATTAAATCAATTGAAACAAGTTGAATCTCAAGCTTTAGCATAAACACATATATATGTATGAAAAATTAGATACCAATAGAAATTGATACCATTAGAATTGAAACCATACATACATAAAAATAATATATGAGTATACAAAAGTGTTAGTATTGATACCAATTGAAAGAATTTCAATGATACCAATTGAAACAATAATGATCAAGTGTATACATCATATAACCTATCCTCCCATTCATGTTTATGTTTAAATAGATTTTCAATGTAAAGCATAACATAAGCATGGTCGCCCATCCAACCACCCTTGGAAGGTAGGGGTTTTCAAAAATAGATTTGAAAAATGGGAAAAGTTTGAAAACTCTACCATATGAAGAATACGAACTAGTTTAAATGCGGGGGGTGAATAGGTGTAAGTGCTAATCTATAAAACTAAATGCGCTAAATGCGGAAGCTTAAAACTAATTTACAACACACTTAGTACAACTAACAAGTGTAGCCGAATTCCCCGTGAAGGGCTCTGGACTAACTCCTCTTGATTCCCCTAGATATGGGTTGAGGTGCTATATGAAGCTCTTGTGGTTAAGTACAAGTGAGGCACACACAAGCAACCAAGCATATAAGGATGATAAGCAATATGAAATATATGCAAGACACAAATGCAAGCAAGTATGATATGAATGAATGAATGATGCTTTGCACATTATAAAGAGAGAGTTAAGAGACAATGAATCAAAAGCAAACACAAAGATATGTTACGAGGTTCGAGCCCCTAGCTCTACTTCCCCGCCTTCACCGAGAAGGATTTTCAATCCACTAGGAGTACCTAACTCCACTCTCAACCTTACAATGCCACCGAGGTAATACAACCACAATCCACCTCTACCGAAGAGGGATAAGGCCCGTAGCCAACAACAAACACAATCACCTCTACCGAAGAGGGATCCAAACCAATACCACTCCGATCAACCTCTACCAAGAGGGATACACAAATACAAGGAGGGTTTACAACTTAGAGGCTCAAACAACCTCAAACAATCTCTCTTTTCCACAAACAAAAGATCCTAATAAATAGGATAGATGGTAAGCTCAAGTGTAGAAATACTAAGTGTTTTGATCAAAGAAATACTCTTGGAAAACCAAAAATGATATAGAAATTTTAGCTCAAAACAATTTCCCAAACCTAATTTCTTTGAAATAAACAAAACACTTAAAACAAATAAGATTGATCTTTTTGGCACTTAAACTCTTTTGAAAACTTGTTTAAACACTAGAGAAACACAGAAATTTTTCTTGTCAAAAGTCTTATCAAAACTCCCCAAGAGATAGGGTATTTATAGCCCCATCAGAAAACTAGCCGTTAGGCTGTTTCTAACAGCCTGACAGGATTGCGGTCGACCGGCCGGTTGACCGCCAACGGTCAGATTTCCAACCGTTGGAGCCCTCGGTCGACCGCCCGGTCGACCGCCCAGTTTCCAGAGAGCACAGCTCTCTGTCCGGTCGACCGACGGTCGACCGCCCAGATACAGAGAGCAGAGCTCTCTGGTCCGGTCGACCGGTCGGTCGACCGGCCCACTGGGCTGTCAGACGTGCACAAGGCTGTGCACGTCGGTCGACCGCTCGGTCGATCGGCCCTTGGTTCGGTCGACCGTGCGGTCGACCGACCTGGCCTATCAGCCACAGTCTGGGTCAGAAACTGGGTCAGAAAATAGTTAAAAATATTTTATAAAACTTCTTTTATCTCTTCTAAAAATTTCATAAAACTTCTTTTAACATTTTATATTGAAATACAAATTTGTGATAAAAAATTTCAAGACAATATATAAACATTTGGAATCATTTTGTGTCTTGTAAATTTTATCTAAAACTAAAACTTGTATTTTATCAAACTTGATTTTTCAATACATGAATAGGAAAGTCAAAATAAGTTTGTATAAGAAGTTAAAGCATGCATGTATAGAAAGAATACATCTACTATACATATAAACCATGTAAACTTGTTTTGATCAAACTATTCATGAAACCAAATCCAAAACATGAAACGTGTGTGTATTGTGCACTTGAGCATATCAACTATTCTTATCTTTACAATATGGATCTAAACACACTAAACTATGGATACCTAAGTCTTCTTGACGATCTTCATCTTCAAGGTGACTTGGTCCAAACTCCGTGATCCATGAGCTAGGCAAGGTATGATCTTGATGCTTGGGCCCTGGATTCACCAAGTGAAAGCTTCCAAACTCCTCTTGTTGAAGCTAATCACCAACTAATATCTTGTTTAATGATCTGAGACTAAAATACAAGATTATTAGTAAACATAACTACATGAGTTAATCATCATCAAAACTAGAGTGGAAGGCCTTTGGGCCAACAGTGTCTACTTTACCTTTAACAAAATCATTTGAAAGAAGAAAACTAGAAAGCCTTTCATACCAAGTTCTTGGAGCTTGTTTTAAACCATACAAAGCTTTATCAAGTTTGAAACAAAATTAGGATGAACATGATCTACAAAACCGGGAGGTTGTTCAACATAAACTTCCTCATCAATGAAACCATTTAAAATGCACTTTTTACATCCATTTGAAAAGTTTAAAATTTAAAAGATACATAAGCTAGTGTGATCCGTATGGCTTCAAGCCGTGCTACGGGTGCAAAGGTCTCCTCAAAGTCGATTCCTTCAACTTGAGTGTAACCTTGAGCCACTAACCTAGCTTTATTCTTAATAACATTTCCTGACTCATTCATCTTGTTCCTAAAAATTCACTTAGTACCAATTATTGGTCTATCGTGGGGTCTAGGAACAAGGTGCCAAACTTGGTTGCGCTCATATTGATTGAGCTCTTCTTGCATAGCTAGCAACCAATATTAGTCACCTCGCTTCGAGGATGTTTTTTGGGTTCAAAATGAGAAATGAATGCAAAATTATCACACAATTCATGGAGTTTGGAGCGAGTTGTTACCCCTTTAGATACATCACCTATGATGAGATCCTTGGGATGATTTGTAGCGTATCTCCAATCTTTAGGAAGTGGTTGAGAGTTTTCCACTTCATCCTTTTGAACTTCACCAATGGGTTCTTGCTTGTCTTCTTGAATGGGTGAGTCCTTCAAGGAAATTTTCTCCATGTCCTCACCTAATGAGTCAATCTCTACAACATTCTCAACAATAGCATTAGATCTTCAAATTTAACATGCATAGATTCTTCAATAGTATGAGATGTTTTATTGAAAACTCTATATGCTTTGCTAGTATTAGAATATCCAACAAAGATTGCTTCATAGGCCTTAGCATCAAATTTACCCAAATATCCTTAGTATTCAAAACAAAACACTTGCATCCAAAAATTTTAAAGTATGAAACATTTGGTTTTCTTAAATTATAAATTTTAAAAGAGGTTTTGAAAGCATTTTTACACAAATAAATACGGTTTGATATGTAGCATGCAGTGTTTACGGCCTCGGCCCATAGGTGTTGAGGGAGCCCATATTCACTTATCATAGTCCTATCCATTTCTTGAAGAGTTCTATTCTTCCTTTCAACTATTCTATTTTGTTGTAGAGTTCTAGGACATGACATTTCATGCTTAATTCCCTTTTCATCACAATAAGTCATGAAGAGTTGGTTAACAAACTCACCACCTTTATCACTTCTTATTTTTAAAATCGAAAATCCTTTTTCTTTTTCAACCCTTTTTCGAAAAATCTTAAAATGCGAAAAAGTTTGATCTTTGTGTTCAAAAAGAAAACCCAAGTGAAACGAGAAAAATCATCAACTAAAACAAAAACATATTTACTTCCATTTAAGCTTTTAGTTTTAGTTGGTCCAAAAAGATCCATGTGAATCAATTCTAATGGCCTAGTTGACATGATATCCTTGATTGGTTTGAAAGAAGACTTGGTTTGTTTCCAAGTTGACACGCATCACAAATGCGGTCTTTTTCAAACTTCAAGAAAGGAATATCCTTCACAATTCCTTAGAATTAATTCTAGCAAGATGATCAAAAGATGCATGTCCTAATCTTCTATACCAAAGCCATGAAATCTCATCAAAAGCATTCAAGCATTTAGTAGAACAATCCAAATTAAGCATGTCAATAATATAGACATTATTATCACGAAATCGGTGAGAATACAATCATTGGTTTTACAATCAAAAATTTTGCAAGTAGATTCATCAAACACAACTTTAAGACCACGATCACAAAGTTGACTTATACTAAGCAAGTTATGTTTAAGTCCATCAACAAGAACAACATTTTCTATTAAAGGAGATGCACCAATTTTAATGTTACCTATACCGATGATGGTGCCCTTGGAGTCATCTCCGAAGGTGACGGTGCCACCTTCAACGTACCTTGATAGCGTTGTGAAGTTGTTGATATCCCATGTCATATGCCTTGAACAACCACTATCAAGGTACCACCGCTCCTTACGTCTTAGAGCCTTGGTGTGTACCTACATCAAATAATTTAGGACTTAATTTTGGTACCCATATTTTCTTGGGTCCTAAAGAGTTAGTGTTACGAAACACACAAGATTATTTGTCCTATTTATATGATCATAGCAAAATTTAGCCAAATGGCCATTCCGACCACAATAAGTGCATCTATAAATTCTTCCATATTTAAATGCATAATGAGTGTGTGACTTATGAACATGTGAATTGTGAGCATGAGTAGTTTTAACATGAGTGTCATGTGAAGTGTTGGCATGATGAGCATGAGAATTTTTAGCATGAGTAGCTTTATCATTCTTACATGTGGAGTGTGCAAATGCTTCTTTGAAACATTTCCTCTAATTTATTAGTATTAAAAGCACATTTTTTAAAATATTTTCAAAATCATTGATTTTAGTTTTTAACAAGGATAATTCATTTTCAACAATTTTTGGAAATTTAGCTTTACAAGCAACTTTATAAGCATCAAACTCTCTTTTAGTTGAAATAAGATTAGAAGAAAGTTCTTCCTTTTCTTTTGAAACAATTGCAAGTTGATTTTTAAGCATCCCAATTTCCTTTTTCAATTTTGAACACTCTAACTTTTTATCATCATAACTTTCTGAAAGTTCAACAAAAGCATGATCTAACATTTCTCTACTTATTTCATTTTCAACATCAAGTGGTGAGAAGTTACCTTGGGTGTGTTTGCCATGAAACACATATTTGCCGTGTCGACCTCATCTTCAGATTCACTTTCCGAATCCCAAGTAGCTTTGTATACCTTCTTTTCAACCGGCCTCTTTGCTTCAAGGAGGAGATCATCTTTTTCTTGAAATCGGGGCAATCGGCCATGATGTGTCCGGGTTTTCGACAGTTGTAACATATGATCCTTTTCTCCTCCTTTCCTTCCCATTGTCTTCTATAGTTGAGCTTATTCTTGCGGTATATTCTCTTTGCATTTCTTACAAAAAGAGATAGCTCTTCATCATCTTCTTCTTCATCGTAGTTGGAAGAGGAAGACTTGAAAGCTATGACTTCTTCTTTGAGGTACCGCTTCTTCTCTGCCTTCTTCTCCATCTCATGAGTCTTAAGGTTTCCAATAAGACTTATGAGCTCCATCTCATCTTTATCATTCAACTCCTTTAAGGTGGTAGCTTTGATCTCCCATGACAAAGGAAGAGCACGAATCACTTTGCATACCTTTTGGTCATTGCTTATATCACACCTAGAGAAGAAAGAGCATTGGTAATCTTAGTAAACTTGATAATCATAGTATCAATAGACTCATCTTCAAGCATTTTAAAACTTTCATATTGGGAACGCAAGAGATCTATTTTGGCTCGCTTGACTTGTGATGTCCCCTCATGAGTGACCAATAAGTGTTGTCAAATCTCATAGGCGAATTTGTAATGATAACCCGTGTTAGATCATCCTCATTCAAAGCTGTGATAAGGGCATTTTGAGCCTTAGAATTAGCCTCATATTCCTTAGAGGTAAATTCGGACCAAGTGTTCTCCTCACTTTTGGGTCTACTATAAGGCTTGGTCAAGGACTTAGCAACTAGACTACCTAGAGATTGTAGAAAAATAGTCATCCTAACTTTTCATATGGAAAAGTTGAGTCCATCAAATTTGAGAGGGGTCGTAATGTTGTCAGCCATCTTTACTAGTGAATGAATGAAAGTATGCAAATAGTGATTAGCAAATTTTAGGATCTCTCTAAGGATGTGAAGCCAAAAACTAGAGTCCTATCTCTGATACCAATTGAAATCACCTAGAGGGGGGGTGAATAGGTGATAATGCTAATCAATGTACAAATTAAAAAGTTATGATGCAACGATCACCCGAAACAAGACTAGAAGCCGAATACCCCGTGAAGGGCTCTGAACTCCTTCCTCGTGATTCCTCTAGATAAGAGTTTGAGGTGCGCAATGCAATCTTGTTGTGTGAGTATTGATCGGCAATATAGCAATGAATATGAATCAAGTAAATAGAGCAATGAATATAAAGTAAGTAAATGAAGCAAGTAAACCAATCGCAAACACAGAGAATTTTTCCGAGGTTCAAGCACCCAGCTCTATGTCCCCGCCTTCACCCAGAAGAATTTCTAACCACTATAACTTTCACAAAGAGTTACAACCACACCAGAGTACCCAACTCCTCAATCACACTCCTCTAGTCCAGACATAGTGGAGCCACAAATACAAGAATCTCTTAGTGATCAAAAGACCACAAACTCTCTTTTGAAAAACCTTTTTCCCTTACAAAAATCCTATAGAACAATGTGTAGGATTGAAGCTCAAGTATTGTAAGTGAAAGAGAAAATGAAATTGAAGAGAGTTTTGAACCAAAACTTTAGTAAAGAGAGAGAATTTTGAGCACAAAAACAGAGAACAAAAACTTATTTTGAAAGCCTTAAACTTGAATTCTTTTGCCAAGAAATTGTTGTTTAAACCTCAACCCTAATCAACCCTATTTATAGGATAGAGCTAGGGATAAAAAAGTAAACTAATACAATAAGTAATTAGGAAATATTTGACTCAAAAACCAGCCCCTAAACTCGTTTAGAGAGAAAACTCACGTCTACAAACGTGTTTAATAAGTAGCCGTTAAGGCTAAAATCCAGCCACGGTCGACCGGTCGGTCGACGGGGTTTTCAAAAAATTTAGCCGTTGCCGGCCCACGGTCGACCGCCCGATCGACCGAAACAAACGGAGAGTGGGAGGACTTTCAGTCGGTCGAAGGTCGGTCGACCGAAATGGGGTCGGTCGACCGCCCGGTCGACCAGGAGACGTGCACACACAAACGGTCAGAATCCCGGTCGACCGGTCGGTCGACCGATCTGACCTGAAACAGAGCCGGTCGACCGCCCGGTCGACCGCAACAGGCCAAAAATAGATTTTCTGAAAAATGTTTTGAAGATTTTGATAGTTTTCAAAATAGTTTTGATCAAGACTAGATATAATAAACAAAATGGAGTTTGTAAGTAATAAACTATGTTTAAAAATATTTGCATATATAGGAGAAATTTCTTTTAGAAAAATCATGTGCACAAATACTTGTGTGTAGGAATTTGAGCTTCAAACCTATTCACTATTCTTTAACAAACTATAAAACTAAAAACAAATAATGAAGTCTCTGAGCCACAATGAAGTCTCTGAGCCATGCTAGAGCCTTCTCTTCAATGAACACTTCCTCTTGCGCCATTTGCCCTTTTAGCACCATAAACCTTGCAAACCTTGCAATAGCTAAGTAATAGCCATCATGAATGGTACTAACCTGAAACTCATCTTAAACAACTTATTAGTACCATATAGCTTCTATGTGTTTTGTTATCATCAAAACTTAAACAAATGGAGAGTGTAACCTTTTGGGCCAACATCTTCCACAGGATGATTCACCATCCTACCGACAAGTGCTTTGTCCTCAAGGACAGAATTCAAGATTTGATCGACGCTGGAGTCCTAACACGGAAGTCAGAACAAAAGAAAGTCACTGCAAATATGGTGACCCTCGAGTTCGGCAAAACCCAAAGGTAACAGTTCCTGACGGGACTTATCCAATCCCTGCACCACGGCTGGAGGTCACATATCATGCAGCTAAAACTCAAGATAATAGGGGTCTTATTCCCTTGACATTGGAGATAAGGAAAATCATGTGGATACACCCAGACCTTGTCCAAGACGAACAATGGGATTCAAAGAAGCTCAAATCGAAGGGCAAATCTTGCAATGTCATCTCCATCCTGCCAGATGATGACAATCTTACATCAGCTTCTCTCAGCGATTCCGAAGGAGAAAAGCACGCTTGCACAACGCAGGCTGATGTACCTTAAAGATGGCAAATCCCTAGATAAGCTACTTGGGATGAGGGTTCCCTGATCTCAGTGGACACACCCTCATGAGGCATCCCGGTAGCAAGAATTTTGAGACTCTCCTGCTGGGCCAGCTCCTGAATCATCTCCTCAATGTGAGAAGAAGTTGTGGCTTCACTACCAGTAGCCACCCATGTAGAAGAAAGTTAAAAAGGAAGGGTTAAAATATTGTCCCAACTTGATGGAGAACCAATTAAGGAGGATAAAGGAAATACCCTCAGTAGTGACAATCTCTGCTGTCGGCGGAACTATCGCAGGGATGTACCCCATATCTCTTCCTCTGATATATGCGAGAATTTGCTCTTGTTAGGAAGAGAGGGTTCATTACCGAAGTCGACTTCCCCGCCAGAATAATATTCATGTTCTTTAGACGACAAAGACGATAATTGGACCCAGGAGGTCTCAGCGATCGGGGCTTTACCACTATGAATCACGGTAGTAGGGCTGGGCTTAACAACCCGCGAGGTAGGCATTAACACGCTAGGAGACCCAGGTTGTTGCATCTCCTCCCTTCTCTCTTGAGTCGAAAAGGGTCCAGGCTGAGTTGAGACTCATGAAATCTCAACATTGTATGACCTGGGAAAGGAGAGAGACGAGAATTTGCGGTAAAAGTTTTCCTTGAATCAAATGAAAAGGATTACAACAAAAACTGTTCCTTCCGGTTACATGGGAGGGAGAATATTGAATCTTGAATTCCCCCTTTGTTTAATGCTGGGTTCTTCGTGTGGCGGTGGAGAGTGAATCTTGTTCTCCGTTGACCAGATGACCGTCCTTCTGGGATCTCCTCTTCGGCCGGTAGAAAGAGTAACTCAGCTCTGTCTACCAAAACTCTCAAAGAGAAGGTAGGCGAAAGCTAGCTCGTACGCAGCGAACTTGCTGAAGAGTTGATCTACTTCTTTTCTCTCTGTGTCGCCCTCTTGTTGCCGATTGCCAAAAGTCTGACTCCTTGATGCTGATCGCCCCAAAAAAAGTCTTCTCCCTCCCTCCATAGCGACGGGGCTATTTATAGAGGTTTAGGGGGTGATCGTGCCCCCTAAAAGTGCTCCACGATGAGGGGCCACTTCCCGCTACTTGTGCGGTGACTGGCCCCGTAATCCGGGTGGTTACAACTGAGGCGCGGGCGTCGAGCCAACGCGTCTTGATGCTGAGACGCGGGCCAACGCGCCTTGATGCTGAGACGCGGGCCAACGCGCCTTGATGCTGAGACGCAGGTGATAGTGCCAACGCGCCTTGACGCTGAGACGCGGGTGTTGAGCCAACGCGCCTTGATGCTGAGACGCGGGCCAACGCGCCTTGATGCTGAGACGCAGGTGATAGTGCCAACGCGCCTTGACGCTGAGACGCAGGTGATAGTCCCTCGCGTCTAGAGCTTGAAACATTGCTTTTCAATGGCTTGTCCTCTAGTAACTTTTGGACAGCCTACAGAACCCCCTCCAAAGTTTTCGATATTCCGCAGTTAACTGGGACGGATTTCGAAATACTTTGGACTCTAGCTGAATTCACCTTCGTGACTGGACTGTTGATGCTCCGGGTTCGATCTTATCTGGAGTTGGTCTTCGTGAGTGTACTGTTGAACTCTTTGAAACCACCAGAGTTGATCGTGTTGAGTGTCTAGATGCACAGTCTAAACCTCCCCGATTGCTTTTAGTCTGTCACGAGTGTGCTTTAAGCCAGGAGTGGTTGGTCGTCTGCTTGCGTCAGTGTACTGTTGAACTAATTTTGCAGAAGCAGGAGGTCGAACGCAGGTTCTTTTCGAAAAGCCAAGATGGTACTGCTTTAAAGACGCAATTTCTGTAGGGTGCGTCCTTTGGCAATGGAGACGCGCCCGCTCTTTTATGAGACAGACGCGACGTTGGGCCCGCTGGGTAGGACGCGGACTTTAGGAAAGACGCGACTCAAATAAAGACACGATTTTCTGAGCGCATTTATAGTGATGCTGACGGGGCATGTCCATCGGAGAGGCGCGGCCGTCGGGTGCGAATCTGTGCCGTGTCATGATTACGCCGCCAGCTGGCCTGGGGAACCGGCAGGATTTCACCTTTTGGCGCGCGGATTTCCCGGTTCATTAACTGAACCGCGCCACGTGTCAAATGATGACTCGCCGCGGAGCCGTGGCGCATGATCTTCTCTGTTCAAAGATGATTTGGTTCCACGCGTCAAGCGGTGACTCGCTGCAGCGTCTATCGGGCCACACGCCGCGTATCGTTGTGTCTTATCGGGCCACACGCCGCGTATCTTCGTCAATCCTTGTGCCTATAAATAGCCACAGTTAGAGAGATACCTCTTCTTCTCCGAACGCACTTGCTCAAGAAAGAGAGTTCTCTTCTTCCTCTGTTGAACTGTTCATCTCCATTATTGGACTTTTGAACTATTCATCTTCTTTACTGGACTTTTAGATGGCACCCAAAACCAAGCCAACCGCATCTTCTTCACGGGCGACCGCCGCCGGGGCCCAGAGGGGTGCTTCTTCTGCGCAGGACGCTGCTCTCCCAGGTATAATGCCTTTTAGGCGTGGATTTCGCCATTAATGGAAGCCCATAGAACCCTAAGAATTTTTAACACAAGATATAACTCGTGTTTGATTCTCAGACGCGGTCTCAGACGCAGTCTTTGAGTTGATAACCGTGGCGCGGTTTGGACCCTCGCGCCATTGGGTCCTGCGCTTCAGATTCTTCACTTAGAATATTTCTAATTGTGAAGAGTTCAGACGCGGACTTGGTTTACAGAACGCGGATTTGATCCTTGCGTTCTGTTTCATCAGCTGCTGATTTTGATGAATCTGGCACCCGAGTCCAAGCACTTAGACATCTGGGGATGTGAAAGGAAGGGAGTTACCCTCCTTAACTTCTGGCGATTATGGTAATGGAAGGGTTAAGGTGGATAACTCCCTTCTTTTCGCACCCCAGAAGTGACTTCAAGGAGAATGTGGTGGAGACGCGGATCCTGCAGGTCTGGACGCGGATTTGATAATTCCTGCGTCCAGTAAATCTTCTGCGTTTGGACGCGGTTTTGCAAGTCTGGACGCGGATTTGATAATTCCTGCGTCCAGTATCTCTTCTGCGTTTGGACGCAGTTTTGCAGGTCTGGACGCGGACTTGGTAGTTCCTGCGTCCAGTATCTCTTCTGCGTTTGGACGCGGTTTTGCAGGTCTGGACGCGGACTTGGTAGTTCCAGCGTCCAGTATCTCTTCCGCGTTTGGATTATGAACACTTAGCATATAAAGTATTTAACTAAGTGTCTTTTTCTTTTGCAGTGCCCCGTCTTCCTGCCTCACTCGCCAAGATGCGCCACTTTGGACATGTAGGTGGTGCTGACCAGGACTTGACCTTTGTGCTACGAAGGACTGCCCCTGTGACTGCTGACAAGTCGCCGGCTCGCAAGGAGAGGCTCTCTAATGTTGACATGAGAACTCTTCGGGTACTTATGACCGATGCGGCAATCACAACGGATGCTCACGTCAAGTTGGAGAAGCCTGCCTTCTTCTTCGGAGATCATATCAAAGATGGCGGCCAGCGTGTGTATGAAGGGACTTATAAATGGCTTCGTCAGATAAAGGGTGGAAGGTTCTTTCTTCCGGACATGGAGAGGATGTTCCCGATGTCCTACTTCCAGCACATGTCCGTCCCTCGGAAGATGGAATGGGACATTTCTCGATATGTCCCCGAGATTACCCTCGGTGATTTGGGTTCCCATAAAGTGCATCGTCATGACAGCCATGATAGGTCGGTTCTCGGCCTATTCCCTGGGTCGCGCAAGTCTGAGGTTCCGGCGGGAGAGATACCACAACTTGGCACTACTTTCCTCAACGCGTTCATGGAAGCGGAGGGTGATTATCCGGTCGGGTTCCGTGCGCCCGGGTGGGTTCATTCCACGGAGAACTACTGGTGGGGCAGAATGGTAGGTTTCATCCTCACCGACCTTGGGGATCTGCTAAAGCGCGTGGGACTGTACGTGGCGGTCAGGGCCGTACATTGGGGTATCCCACCAGGCTCTCATAACTTTTTCGGGATCCTGGAGCGCTACAATTCTCTGACGGGGACGTTCTTTACCCCGGTCGGAGAGATGGGCCTTGCAATGCACGAGCTACATGAGGTCTCGGGGCTATCAACAGGGGATATCCCATATGAGGAATATGTCCCGACCACTGAGGAGCTCCACCACTTGAAGAAAGAGTTTCCTGGGGTGTACGAGACTTATTGGGAAGTGATGTGTCACTTCCACATTTGTGGTCAGATAACCACCTGGCGGTCGCAGGGAGTCAAGCAACTGTCTTGGGCCAGTTACTTATTCAACGGTATCAATAGTAAAGACACTCCGATAATCCGACTGGTTCCCAGTCCTGATAGGGAGATTGAAGACAGGATCGACCAGGCTTCTGGAGGCTTCTACACCACGGTCTCGAACGAGGACGGTTTCGACCCTGACCTGGTCTTTGAAAGCTTCCACCATCAAGCCCGGACCCCTATCTCCGATAGGGCACTGTTGGCAGGCTTCTTGATGCTGTGGCTGAAGCGTTGTGTGGTGCCCACGCTGCCACATGAAGTTATTGTTGCTGACGTGGTGTACCCGGTGGTGCTCCTGGCTCATAGCAACCCTATAGCCCTTCTCCCGGCCATGGTGGCTGGCATTCAGAGCGGGTTGCGGGCGCTAACCAAGAGTTTCTGCGAGGCGCCGAAAACTGCCGACTCCCACGGCAAGCCGTACGTGACTCAGAGGGGAATCCGACGGTGAAGCGTCCTAACCCTCGGATCGAGCTGCCTTATACGTACCTCCTGGCTTGGTACGTGATGCACTGCCCTTCTTTGATGACGGCGGTGCGTTGGAGGGAGAGTTCCGTCCCTTTTGTACAGCGGTTGGAGGATTCGAGGTGGAGCGACCTTTATATATATTACGTCCGGAAGCGACTTTCAGATCCCGCGAATTACCAGATTAATCGCTGCTTCCCCGAGATCCCTGGTGCATCTTCCGGGGATCTATGTACTGATTCCGCGGGCTCAGATGGCTTCACGAGTTTGTCCGCGGGAGCCTTTTGGTGGTTGATCAATATCCGGCCCGGATATGTGCTTTTCCGGCAAGGGACTTCATGCACCATCGAGCCGTATATGCCGAATCGTTTCGCTCGACAGTTCGGCTACGATCAACTCTACGTCGGGAATCCCAATGCTCGACTCGCCTTCGAAGGGAACTTGTTCGAAGGTGCTCGGGCTTGGTACTATAGTGTGGCCGGAGGGACGGGAGCAACTTTCCGTCTACCTATCGAGGGGTCCAAGTGCCGTATGAGCTTCAGCTTCTGCACTTGGTATTCTCAGGTTAACCAGTCACCGGACTTCGCTCCGGGGTCTTCATGTATTGAGAGCATCAATGCTAATCTCGAGGCAAGGTCAGAGTCTGGCAAACCCTCGAAACTCACCGACCAGTACCTGAAGGCCCAGAAGGAGGTCGGGAGAAGATCGGGAAGGGAGCCACGAGCAATAAGGGCGGAGTCGCGGCCAATAAGGGAGGAGCCGCAAGCAGCAAGGGTGGAGCCACGAGCAACAAAGACTCGACAGGTGGTAAGCAAGCGTCATCAACGCTCTGCTTCAACTGCTGAACCTACTCCCAAGAAGGTTCAGAGAGACTTGACAACCGAAGTCTCCCGATCCGAAGACATCCCTGCTGTTGTTGAGGTACCGAGGGAAGAAGACATAGCTGAAGAGGATATTCCTTTAGTCCGTTCCCCTAGGTCGAGCAGCAGAGACCGTAGGTCTGTGGAGGAAGGGGAGCTCGTTGACAGAGCCATCTCCGCTGATGAGGATGAGCAGCTAGAGGTCGACATCATGAGTGGAGGAGATGTCGATATTCCGGGGATTTCAGTTCGACCCGGGTCTTTACTTGCTCATGAAGGGAGAGATGAGGTACAGCAACCTGGGTCGCCTTGTGTCTTTATTACCAGTCCTCGGGCAGTTGACCCCAGTCCTACCACTGGGGTAATTGGTGGCAAGGCTCCGGCTGCAGAAGTCTCGCGCGAGGCGCTATCGTCTTCCTCACTCTCAGGGGAAAGCGAGTTTGAAGACGAGGTTGACTACGGTGATGAACCCGCTTTTCCTGATCCGAGAAAGTTCTCCCATATCTCGGAGGAAGAAATATACGGGGGTGAGCCATCAACGGTATCACAGCCGGCGATTGTTCCCGCGGGAGGTACTCTTTTCACCTTTTGACCTAATTTCCCTTTTAATTTTGAAGAGGAGGCTTTAACATTCTCCCTTTTATGTTGCAGGATTGGCTGAGAATGTCGAGGCTGCACCCTCCTCGCAGATCGAGGAGGTGGTACAAGAGTTGACCCAGCCAGAAGGGGTTATGGCTTTGGTTGTCGAGATAACTCCAGTGGGGGCAACTACTGATGCCGGGGAGGCTTCTCCTTTGCCGGAAGAGGAGGCAACCCCTAAGGCCGGGGAAGAACCCATTCTGCCGGGTGAAGGGGTTACTATTGAAGCCAGGGAGACTTCCCCTCCGCAGGATTTGCCCAAGGATTCGGCGTCTCTGGACCTCCCAGATGGTAAGGAAGTCCTGATATCTTAAATGTTTCGCTTTTCTCCTTTGTGGCTAATGTCGCAATAATTTGCAGAGGGAACTGAGGGGGCTCAGGTGGAGAGTCCGGTGGTCGGTACTCTTCCAAGAGGCCACACAGCTCAGGTCTCGGCTGAAACTTCTGAGGAGGTTGCGCTTGCTACTCCATCATTAGCTGTGGAGGTTCCTGCAGAGATAACACCTCCGGAAGCGCCAGTGACCAGTCTCGCTCTTGACGTATCGACGGTCAGCACGACCCTCGTGCAAAAAGAGCCGTCTTGCACTTCTTTCTTCATGATAGAAAGGGGGTCGGGGAGTACTTCGGGTGATGATACAATGGATTTCCTGACACGCAAGACGATGCAGCAGTTCCTTGACGCGATGCGATCGTGCATCGATTTTATCCTGTCTGGGCGTAGCTCTTTTGACTTTGCTCGGACGTTTCTTGGAAACATGGTCGGGAACATTGAATTAACTGGAGGCTCCTCGCTTGCTAATTCGTGTATGCTGTTGGTGGAGCGATTGGGAAGTGACCTGAAAGAGCTGAAGTCTTTGGACAATACTAGCTCTTCTCAAGAAGCCCAGGTCATCTTGACTAGGCTCCTAGCCAACCAGGAACGAGAGCGACAGGACGTGGAAGCACAAGTTGCTGAAGAGGTCCGCAATCTCGAGCGTTCCCAAGCTGAATGTCAGAAACTGGCTGACGATTCAATGGAATCCGAGTTCATCCGGCAAAACGCAGAGCTCGCCATTACCAATGCTCGGTCTGCCATTGCTAAGGCGGAAGCCATGATCGCTGATAATGAGAGGACGCTTGCCACCATCCGGGAGAGGCTGGAGGAGCAACAAGCTGCGAAGGCACGAGCCGAAGAAAGCCAGACTATTCATTCCTCCAGGTTGGAGTCTCTGCGAGCACAGCTGGCTGCAAAACCCTTTTTATCTGAAGAGGAGTTGCGGGTCCAAGCCATGATGGAGGCTGAGAAGGCACGTCAGCACGAGATGCATCGTCTCAGGGAACGTATTCGTTCTTTGCCGGATCAAGACTTTTAGCCTTTTCTCCTTCTTCCCTCCCCTTTTTTTTTGTAAAGAAGAGGACACTCTATTAGAGTGTTTGTATCCACTTTTACTATCTTCGATATAATAAAAGTTTCTTTTGAAATTTTTTGTTCCATCTTCTTTGTTTAGCTGTGGATGAATTCAACTCCCTGATCACTGGCTGTGAATATTGAACTTAGGCAAGACTAAGTTCTTTCAATGAGACGCGGCGTAGACTCTAAGTCTTCTTGATGAGACGCGGCATTGATCTATAGAGTGAGACGCGGTCATCCGTTCATAGGAGCTTTGATAGAACTAAGTCCTTTTGATGAGACGCGGCATCAATCACAGGGTGAGACGCGAATTTGTCTTGCTGAAGAAGACGCAGACAGGGGAGACGCGAGGGACGCAGCATTGTTTGCTGAAGGGACGCGACTTTGAGTCACGTGGACGCTCCTTTAAAGCAGGGTGAATGCCTTTCAATTTGAGAACGGTGACGCGGATTCTTGGACGCGGCTTTCCCATCTGCGTTTAATGCAGCCGGACGCGACTTTGCTGTCTGCGTTTGATGCAGCCTGACTTAAAGATTTATGAGATCTTTGACCGTCAAGTCTTCACTGACGATTGAACGTCAAGTCTTCACTGACGTTTGGGAAACCGGGTCATCCGTTGTTTTCCAAGGCAGTTGTCCACGCGTCAATTTTTCATTGGACTTGGGCGTTTAACGCTCTTTAATGCAAAAACCGGCGCTGGCGGTTGGAAACCGGTGTCTGCGACGGTTCCCGAAGCGACGCTCCACGCGTCAGTCCTCCATTGGGCTTTGATAGTCGTGCGCGACGGTTCCGATTGATGCACCATTAATAACAGTTATTAGGGTGTGCCTATAAATAGGGCTAACCCTCTTCCTCTAATAGCGGCTGCTCAGACTGTGCTCTGTTTGAGAACGAGTACTCTAAGGGACTCTGCCTTCTCCCTTCAAGGACCCTATCAGGGGTTTGCCTCCATGGATGAAGGTGCCTCTGTGGATGAAGATGACCCAGAGCTTTCATGCTTCTGTTTGGTCTCTTCAAACGGAAGCGTCTCTTTGATCGCCTTTCATGTCCGTATACTGACGCAGAGAGTTAAACTCTTGACAGAGGCTTCTGCCGGTATGCTGTCCCGACCTGCCGTGATGTTTCTAGTCCACCCAAATTTGCATTTCGGCATTATCATCTGGAATTTTCCCATGAAGTCTGAGTTGGTGCATTCCTTCTGGAATTTGCGCCGCCAACTTCCTCTCTGGACGCGAGTGCTGAAATCCTTGGCACTTGGCACTGGCTTTGTTCACAAAGCTTGCGTTTCAAAGCCACTGTCTTGGCGCGTTTTATGGCTACTGCCTTAGCGCGTTTTATAGCCACTGCTTTGGACGAATTCCAAAAAGGTTTCAGACCCGAGCCTTGCAACTCTTGTTCACTCAACAAGGAGATGGCAACTTTCGGCGTCTGTGCCTTTTCGGCGTCTGTGCTTTCGACTTGGGCGCAGAATGAGACCGCGTTTTGATTCGCGTTTGTCTCTGCTGACGCAGCAGTTTGGCTGACTGCGTGGGTCATTCCCGCGTCTACTTGGCTGACTGCGTGGATCATTCCCGCGTCTGCAGTCTGCATTTGCGACTTAGTTTTTCTCTGTTGAAACATACTAAGTTGCAGATTGTTCTGATTCCTTTGTTTCATTCCTTGCAGGTAGACTTGCTGGTTTGCTGGGCCCCTGGAAGGATGCTTTGGCCGGCGAACTTGTTCGATGTTCACCTATAAGAGAGTATATTATGGTCCTCGTCACCTATAAGAGAGTATATTATGTCTCTGACGAGGATCCAACCCTCGCCAAGGTCTCTTCAGATCTGCTTCGCCATTCATTCCTGCTGGCAAGAGATGGTCAGGCTATGCATGACGGCGATGAGGGTTCCAGTGGTTGTGGTGGCGGACAAGATCCTCTTCCTCTCCCACTCCAGAAGTCACATCAAGGACTCGTCATGTCTGCTGGATGGTCTGCTGGGGGAAGAGATGTTCATGAACGAAGGGTTGCAGGACTTTCTGCTGCCACCGGACCTCAAGAACACCATTGCTCTTAGCTTAGTCAGCTAGGGCGCTTTCGATGTTTACATCATGCATCGTGGTGTAACCAGCTTCTATTGTAGCCACAAAACATCGCGCACTTGAAATCAGACGCGGCTTATAAGGAGTGAGTGCAACCTCTAAGAGAGAGAGGGACTTCTTTGTACTCCTTAATTGTAACACTCAATCTTATTGTATAAGAGAGCGTTTTTACTGTAACACTCCATCTTATTGTATAAGAGAGCGTTTTTACTGTAACACTCCATCTTATTGTATAAGAGAGCGTTTTGTATCACTTTCATATGTTTGGAAATAAATAAAAGTGACACTTTTCTTTTTGCCTCTTTCATTGTCTTGAATTTTTTGTCTTAGACTCGTAGAAGCAAAGAATCTTTGACTTTGTTAAAATTATGATGGTAACTTTAATAAGTCAAATTTTGTGGGGAAAGATCCTATTTCAGGAACTCTCACAATACTGTCAGAGGTGTAATATTAACTTGACAGGGATGAAATTTTTGATGAACCTGCCACTTTATAAGAGAAAGTGACAAGTATAATTGGTACCCCAGGGAGGGTGAACTTTTATCAAGTGTTTGGGATTAACTTGATTGAGCTCAACTGGGGATTTGATGGAAACGCTGTTGATGGTGTAGTATTAACCTAACAATGTTTTTAGGTAGACTTGTTATTCTGTTGAAGAGAATAACAAGTGGGACTAGACTCGTGGGGAATCTAGGAAAGTTTGTTACCGTTTGAGGTGTGATATTAACTTAACGGGTTGGAAGTGGTCTTGTCAGAAGTGTAATGTTAACTTGACAAGGGTGTGAGTTAGAGGTGTGATATTAACTTAACTTAGAAGTTCACTGTTATAGGTGTAATGTTTAACTTGACAGTGGGGGTAATGCTAGAGGTGTAATGTTGAACTTAGCATTGGTCATCTCGGCTTGGATAAGGAAGTCCGAGGGAAAGTCATGGCCATAGGTGTATTGTTAAACTTAGCAATGACTTGGATGCTAGAGGTGTGGTGTTAACTTAGCATCATCCATTTCAGCTTCGATATGGAAGTCTGAAGAAAAGTGACTGTCAGAGGTGTGATATTAAACCTGGCAGAAACTTGGTCACTGTTTAGAGGTGTGGTGTTGAACTTTAACAGCAATTTGTCAGAGGTGTGATGTTAACTTGACAAAGATTGCCTCATGATGAGAGCAACTTTGAGGACCTGTCATTCTATTGGTGAGAATTGACAAGTGAAAATTTGAAGTGCCAGAGGTGTAGTGTTAACTTGGCAAATTTGAAAATTTGGTACTCCGTGTAGAGTTGACAAGCAAAATTTGTACTCGACAAGGAGTATTAAAAAGTTTCCATTACCAGAGGTATAGTGTTAACTTAGTAGTGGTTGTATTTTGTAGACCTACCATTCTGTGGATGAGAATTGGTAGGGGATTGTGGAGGAAAGAGTGGAGCCAAGTCCACTTTAGGGTTTTAGCAAACCCTCAGCTATCAACGGATTTGAGGTGCCTTTACCAACTACCGTTTGAGTTGGGCTAGCCATGCTATTCCCCTCAGCATGATGAGTTGTCGAAGACTTATGTTGGGCTTAGAAGCCAACATTTTCCTCTATCCTTAGCCGTCGGAGGCGTTGGATATCAATGAAGAAGCTCTTCTTGTTTTGATCAGAGGTGTACTTTTAACTTGATCAGCAGAAGAATACCATCTAAGGATAGTATTTCTTCAGGAACCTGCCATTGATCGGCATCATGAGTGTATCACCATTTGAAGTTATGAGGCGATATGATCCATTTGAGTAGACTGACTCTACTACAAATGGTCCTTCCCATTTGGGTTGAAATTTTCCTTTTGTCTTGTGCGTCATCACCATGGGTCTTCTGACGGCTAAGACAAGATCGCCTTTCTTGAAAGTTCATACTTTAACTTTCTTGTTGAAAGCTCTGGTGATTCGAGCTTGGTAGAGCTCGATTTGCTGTTGGGCTTGCAGACGCTTGTCGTCTAAGGCCTCCAATTCTTGGAGTCGCTGTCGATGCTTCTCCTCTGTTGTCATCTCCGCTGTCAAGGCGACACGTAGAGATGGAATTTGAATTTCCAATGGGAGCACGGCCTCACAGCCGTATACCAAAGAAAACGGCGTGGCTTTAGTTGGGGTTCGCACAGTTGTGCGGTAAGCCCATAAGCATTCACCCAACTTGTCGTCCCAGTCTCGTTGACTTTTCGAGACGAACTTTTTGAGAAGCTTGCCAATAGTCTTGTTGAAAGCTTCTGCGAGGCCATTAGCGGCAGGATAGTATGCCGTTGAGGACACACTCTGGATTCTGAACTTGGCACAGAATCTCTGGAAAGCCTGGCTAATGAACTGGGGTCCATTGTCATGAACAATTCGTCGAGGTACACCGAAACGGTAAATAACGTGATGTTTCACGAACTTGATTACGTTCGACGACTTGACCTCCTTCAAAGGAATGGCTTCAGCCCATTTGGAGAAGTAATCGGTTATTGCCAAAATAAACCGATGTCCTTTTGATGATGGTGGGCTGATAAGGCTAACCACGTCCTTGCCCCCACATTTCAAATGGCCAGGTAGAAGCCGTAGAGTGGAGGTATCCTGGCGCTTGATGGATGAAATCGCCATGCACTTGGCAGGCGTGACATTTCTTGGCATAAGTGACGGCATCGGCAATCATCTTAGGCCAATAGTAACCCAATCTTTGGAGTCGATGTGCCAGTTTTGGGCCAGGTTGATGGGCTCCACACATACCGTCATGGGCCTTTTCAATACTTCTTGTGCTTCGTTTGGTGAGAGGCACCGGAGTAAGATCCCGTCATGCGATCGACGATACAATGTTCGCGTAATCGCATTATAATAGAATTTGGGGGCTTTCCTTCGAATGGCAGCCGCTTCTTTGGCGTCCTCAGGCAGGATGCCATACAAGACGAAATCAATGTAGGGGTACCGCCAGTCTCTAGGTTCTGGACCGGTTGACGCTTCAAGTGCTTCTTCGCGGTGACGACCTCCTGTTGACTCTGATAATCCTCGAGAGCATTTCTCGGGCAATACAGGTCGTGGCTGTAGACGAATATCTTCTCCATTGCTCCAGTTGGAAGAGCTAAGGAGGCGGCCAGGGATGCGAGTGCATCTGCTGCGCATTTTGCCTGCGCGGTACATGGTCGATGTAGAAGCTTGTAAATCCCTCGGCCATGCGGATAGTTGCATTGTAATAGGGTACCAAGTCTTCATGTCTGACTTCGTACTCCCCGCGAACTTGGCTGACGATGAGCTTGGAGTCGCCGTATGCCTCGAGATTTTTAACGCCAATCTCATCGGCGAATTGCATCCCAATCAAAAGAGCGTTGTATTCCGCCACATTATTGGAACAAGGCTCGGTCAGTGAGACAGCTCGGGGAATCACATAATTTTGTGGGGAGACGAGTACCACTCCTACCCCCGCTACTATGTGTCCCTTCGGGTTTGTTCTTGATGCACCGTCGAAGAAAAGTTGCCATACTTGACTTTCGAACGATGTCTGAGTCAGGCAGACTTCAGCAACTTCATCTGGGAGATCCTCGTAGAGTTTGACTGCCCTCGGATCTGGGTGTTCAGCTAAGAAGTCCGCCACCGCTTGTCCTTTAATAGCCTTTGTGGCAGAAAATGCATCTCATATTGTGATAGCAATATGGCCCATTTTGCCAGCCGGCCATTTAGCGATGAAGGTTTAGTCATAAGTAACCTCAGAGGGTTGACTTTTGATATGACATTTATAGTTTGGCCTACCAGATAGTGTCACATTTTCTGGATAGCGAACACCAGTGCCAAACATTCCTTCTTGATCGGGTTATACCGATGTTCGGCTCCGATCATTGTTCTACTTAGATAGTAGATTGCTTGCTCACGTCCCTGATCGTCATTCTGAGCTAGTAGAGCTCCCAAAGAATGATCCATTGCTCGGACGTACACCAGAAACAGCTTTTCGGATACTGGAGCTGCAAGGACTGGTGGTTGGGTGAGGTATTGCTTGATTTCCTCGAACGCTTGTTGGCAAGCGTCATCCCAAATGAATGAGACACCCTTCTTCATCAGCTTAGCGAAGGGTTGGCATCTTCCGGAAAGGTTTGAGATGAACCTGCGGATGTACGCCAATCGTCCTTGTAATCCCCTGAGCTCCTTGAGGCTTTTGGGGGTTGCATCTCCTGGATAGCGCGGATCTTTTCCGGGTCCAAATGGATTCCTGTGGAAGTCACAACAAATCCTAAGACTTTGCCACTGGCTACCCCCAGGAAGGACTTGGTGGGGTTCATCTTCAATTGATGAGCCCGCATGATGTCGAAGACCACCTTCAGATCAGCTATGTGATCTCCTTTAATGCGACTTTTCACCGCAATGTCATCGACATAACATTCCACCGTTTTGCGCATTTGCTGATGGAAAATGGCATTCATGGCCCTTTGGTAGGTTGCCCCTGCATTTTTCAGTCCGAAGGGCATGACGGTGTAGCAATATACTCCTAGGGGTGTCCTGAAGGAGGTGTGCTTTTCGTCGTCAGGATACATTTTGATTTGATTGTATCCTGAGAATCCGTCCATGAAGGACATTCGTTCGAATCCACAAGTATTGTCAATCATGACATCTGTGATCGGCAATGGGAATTCGTCCTTGGGGCAGGCTTCGTTTAGATCACGGAAGTCGATGCAGATCCAGATTTTCCCGTTCTTTTTGGAGACGGGGACGATGTTGGCTAACCAGTCGGGATGCTGTTCTTCCCTGATGAAGCCAGAATCAATAAGTTTTCTGACTTCTGATTGAATTGCCTCCATTATTTCTGGGCGAAACCGTCGCTGCTGTTGTTTGACAGGCTTTACGTCCGGATTGATGTTGAGGCGGTGCATGGCCACTTGCGGATCAAGTCCTGGCATGTCCTCATAATTCCAGGCGAAGACGTCTATATACTCTTGTACAAGAGATATTAGACCCTTCTTCTCTGAAGGTGACAGGCCGTCACTTATGAAGATGGGCTTAGGATTGGCCTCATCTCCTAGGTTGATCTGAACAACCTTGTCTTCTGTGGGTGGCTCGCGCTGTTCAAAGCGGATATCCCAAAGAGCATTTAAATGTTTGATCCAAGGATCTGTATCAGATTGGATCATTCCTTCATCTCCGTCTTCCAGGTGGCTTGTTGAAATCATGTTCACTGCAAGTTCTCTGAAGATGTTGCCGACACTGACATCTGACTCCCAAGATGATGTGTCTGAAGAGTAATCGTTGCTCGACGATTCTTGAGAATCGGAGGCTGATGGGACCGGAGTTGATACGTAGCCTAACCCCCGGCGCGTTCGATGATAATAATCGGGGGTCTTCCCTTTCGGCACAAAGGATCGAAGTAGCGTTCTCCTTCCTTTGCCGAAGTTCAACCGGGTCTGTTGGTTAGATCGTACCCCATGCATTTCATCATTTTGAGCGCTTTTGGTTCATAATGACTGAGCTGAGGGGATTCCTCCTCACTTTCCAAGTCTTCGCGGGGCATTGGCTCAGACGAGATTCTCCCAAAAAGAATTGGTTTTTGGCTTTTTCGTCTGGCTGGAACCATGAATATAGATTCTTGCGCATTACCATTGTCTCGGTATGTCTCGAAGGACGACTTCACTGGTACATGCAACGATGTCAAAGCATCTACTGCCGACCAGGGATCGTCATCTATATCAGTGCTAGTATCTGACGGTATTGAATCAGAAGCGCACACAGAAAAATACGCAAAATCTAAATCTTCATTAATATACCAACCGCCTACATCATCGGTGGTATTATCGACATTGGGCTTATTAGTGCCTGTTACAAGTGGTTCTAACTCCCACAGGCATTCTTCTTTCTCGGGCTCAATATCAGCCTCATTACCAGAGTCTGGCTCCTCTGGTTGCTGGGTTTCATTTGACTCCTCAGGATCCTGATATAGGAGGGAGTCCGTGAAATAATTTTCGACCCCTTTAAACGGATACCTCTCGGCTATCAACGTTTGAATTTTTCCACTCCCGTCAATGTATTTCATGACCTGGTGGAGAGTGGATGGAACGATGGAATTGCGGTGAATCCACGGTCGTCCCAGCAATAGATTGTAGGAAGTGTCGGCGTCGATGATGTAGCATGTCACTTCCGACCTGAGGCTTCCAATCTGACACCTGAGCTTGATTTTCCCCATCGGACGGGTCTGGTTGGCATTGAACCCATAGATAGTCGTCTGGGTAGGGCTCAAACGATGGGTAGAAATGCCGAGATGTTGCATGACTCGGCGAGGCATGATGCTCAATGCGGACCCTGGATCTACCTGGATGCGGTTTACCTCAGACGATCCAATATACCCTGTGAAGTACAGGGGTCGATCATGCTTCCCCTTAACCTGCATATCATCTGCCGTGAAGGTGATGCAGGGAGCATTTGGGGAGGTATGGAGGCAATCCTCTACATCTTCCTCCTTCGGCACCTGGGTCATAAAGACCTCAGCATTTGCCAGAGCTTCTTGCAGAGCTTCTCTGGTAGACTTTGATAGTCTAAGAAGTTCATACAAGGTAATGCGTGCCGGAATGTTGGCCAACTGAGCCAGGACATCAAAGCGGTAAGGTGCCGTGGATCCTTCCACGATGCCCTTTTGAAGGGCTCGAGAAAATCGAGTCTCCTTCTGCTTCTCCACAGGTGGCTTTGTGGAGGGCCTGACTGGCTCCGCAGTTGGTTGTGGAGGGGCTACTGCCGTCTCGCCGTACTGTTTCAAGTACGCCTGTCCTGAACGGGTTCCCGTCGTTGGTTGGTTGGGCTCTGCGGCCAAGACTATCGTTTCCTCCTCTGAGTCGGTCAGTGAAGGGATATCAGTCTCCGCTTCTCGGGAAGAGGCGCATACCACGTTGCAAGATGAGGCTTTTGCCTTGCCTTTGGATTTCCTATTGGTCACAGTAGTCCATTGCCGTGTATCGACAAGGTCAGGGTGGACCCACATGATTTCCCCTTGAGGTGTAGGGACGGGTACCAAGCCTTTCTCTCGCTGCTGGTGAGGGTCTGTGTTGACTATTCGCAGTTCTCCTCTTGGAATAGGGACCACCCCCGTAGGCGTTGGGGGTTGTCTTCCGAACTGGAGAGCTGACGTCACATTGGCCGTCACCTTCTTCTGCTCTGGTCGGAGCTTTAACACTTCCGCGTCAATCAGAGCTTGAAGGACATCCTTGAAGACGTAGCAGCTTTTGGTAGGGTGTCCCAATATTCTGTGGTATAGACAGTAGTTGGGATTGTCGGTCTTGCCGACTTCCTCGGGGCGCCTAGCTTCAGGGAGCTTCAGTCGGTTGCTCTTGTTGAGTAGTTTAAAGAGTGAATTGACATGTTCCTCCTTGAAGGAATATTGTTTGTTGGTGCGAGGCTGACTTGAAGAGCCACTCACCCGGCCTGATTGAGGTTTGGCGGGAGATTTGGTATCCGTTGCCAAATTATCTTTCCGCTTTGTTTGGAGGGATGTGTCTGGCGCACGCCTGGTCGACCTTTCCGGCCTAGGCTTACCTTCCTCCGCTCTGACGCGGGCGACAATCTCCTCAGCCTGTTCACCTTGTTGGACCAATTACTTCCAGGTGCGGCTTTCAGCAACTCCTATTTGAGCAAGGAGTGAGGTTTGGAGATTGTGGCGGCATGTTTCCACCAGGGTGGCCTGGGTCATACCGCTTGGACACCAGAGTGCCATGTTCCGAAATCTTTCCACGAAAGATTTGACGGACTCCCCTTTCCGCTGTTTGGTAGCCAAAAGGGGGGCATCGTAACTTCGGAGTCATCTTCGAAGAAGCGTGTTAAGAACAGCTTCTCCAGATCGCCCCAGTTCTTGATAGAACCTTCTGGGAGCTTCATAAACCATTCAAAGGCCAACCCTTTCAGGGTGCCGATGAACAGACGCGCCAGAATAGCATCATTGTCTACTACATTCCCGGTTTGGGATTTGAAGTAGTAGATGTGCTGGTTGGGTGACCCCTTCCCGTCGAATGCTTGGAGGGTTGGAGCCTTGAACTTAAGAGGGTATGGAACTAAGTCCCACTCAGCCGGATAGAGCCGGACCACTCCTACTTCTTGGAGGTCTTTGCGATTGGCAAGGGCCTCGAGGCGTCGTTCCAATTGACTCATCCTCTTAGCATGAGTCTTCTCCTGGTCTTGGTCGCTTTTTATTTGCGACGAGGGTTTGGACGAATCCGAAGTAGATTGCTGTCTCTCTTCAGAAGGTTCGGAAGATGAGTTTCCTCCCTTTCTCCCTTTACCCTTTGACCTTCTAGGAGGAGATTTCTCCCTTTCTTCGAGCAACTGCTCAAGCATCTGCTTGAGGGAGTCAATAGATTTCTGCTGAGACATAATTATGTCCATTTGTGCCTTTTGGACCTGGGCTTGCTGTTCGAAACGTCTAGCCGTCTCCTCAGGAGTGCCTACCATGTAGGCGACAGCCTCCCTCTCGACGGAAGAGTTTGAAGCCCGTGATTCAGCTACGGCGGAGTGGGAATCGTTCACTTCAACGCCGTGGGCTAAGGCATTATAGTTAACTGGGGGAATGGCCCCCGTCCGGGTGCGAGTATGTCGGTACACCCCTTCCGGTTCAGAGTCAGACTCATCTGAGCTGACTGCTGGTTGTTTTCCTTTGCTCCTGCTTGTCATATTCGTAGTGAGCTCCGGGTACTCAACGTCAGAGAAGGTTCTCCTTCTGTGGGAGCGTCTTCTTTTAGCTGACGGGGGAATCAGGGTCAGCTGTCTGATCAAAGACTGCTGGTTCACGCCTGATTCGCAATGGCATCCAGAGAGTATGGAGATAAGCCGTTGGCAGCAGCATGCCAAAGTGACCTGATTGGCACTTCTTTTCTTTGTCAAGTAATCCCTCAAATCCATGGTAGGGGGATTGAAAGGATTAGCCTCGCAACGTCGAAGACGGGAGGCATCCATGTGCTGTACAGCCTGGACGCGGGCATCGGGGACGCGGTTCTCGCGACGCGGCTATGTAACGCGCGTCTGGCGTCTCTGCTGAGATGAAACGCGAATCTCGTGTTGCTGCCTGGTGCGTCTGGGCAGAGACACTTGAGAGAGAATGGACTGCTGGGTCCTACGCCTGTGGGTGCGTGCTTCTTGTGTTTGACGAGACGCAGAAGCTTCGCCTTGGCGTTTGATGAGTTGGTCTTCAGAAGACTCAACTTGAGGAATCTCGCGTTTGGGACGCCAAATGCGGATTTCACGTACTGGACGTGGCGCGGGTAAGGCGCGAGATTGTACGTCGCGTCTAGCCTCAGTTGGACAACCAACGGTTCCAACTTGCAGTTGACGCGCACGTCTCCTCTGTCGACGCTCAGCATTCCGGTTGCGTCGAGGAGGTGCAGAGAAACCAACAACGTCCTGATGTTGAACATCAGGGAGTTTAACCACGCGGGTCTCCTGAGAGACGTTGACGCGGGTTTTCTGTGCGCCGGAGTTGGTCGCAACAGCAACTGTGCTTGGGATCACGCGGGCCTTCTGAGAGGCGTTGACGCGTGAACTTTGCTGGGCACAGTGGGCAGCAGCAGCGGCGCCCAAGAGAGCTTCAGGTCGGGCTTCGGGGCCATTCCCCGCCGAGACCCTGCGACAGACGCGGGTCTTTGGGCTCTTGGAGCCAGAAGAGAGAAACTCTTCATATTTCGCCTGGTCGAACTCGACGACGAGTGATTCGACCATCTTCCCCTTACGGAGGACGTCATCCTGCGCCACGATCTGTTCGTCAGTGACGAAAGTGGTCCCAAGCGGAGTCGCCATCTCTTGTATGACCCGGGAAAGGAGAGAGACGAGAATTTGCGGTAAAAGTTTTCCTTGAATCAAATGAAAAGGATTACAACAAAAACTGTTCCTTCCGGTTACAAGGGAGGGAGAATATTGAATCTTGAATTCCCCCTTTGTTTAATGCTGGGTTCTTCGTGTGGCGGTGGAGAGTGAATCTTGTTCTCCGTTGACCAGATGACCGTCCTTCTGGGATCTCCTCTTCGGCCGGTAGAAAGAGTAACTCAGCTCTGTCTACCAAAACTCTCGAAGAGAAGGTAGGCGAAAGCTAGCTCGTACGCAGCGAACTTGCTGAAGAGTTGATCTGCTTCTTTTCTCTCTGTGTCGCCCTCTTGTTGCCAATTGCCAAAAGTCTGACTCCTTGATGCTGATCGCCCAAAAAAAAGTCTTCTCCCTCCCTCCATAGCGACGGGGCTATTTATAGAGGTTTAGGGGGTGATCGTGCCCCCTAAAAGTGCTCCACGATGAGGGGCCACTTCCCGCTACTTGTGCGGTGACTGGCCCCGTAATCCGGGTGGTTAGAACTGAGGCGCGGGCGTCGAGCCAACGCGTCTTGATGCTGAGACGCGGGCCAACGCGCCTTGATGCTGAGACGCAGGTGATAGTGCCAACGCGCCTTGACGCTGAGACGCGGGTGTTGAGCCAACGCGCCTTGATGCTGAGACGCGGGCCAACGCGCCTTGATGCTGAGACGCGGGCCAACGCGCCTTGATTCTGAGACGCAGGTGATAGTGCCAACGCGCCTTGACGCTGAGACGCAGGTGATAGTCCCTCGCGTCTAGAGCTTGAAACTTTGCTTTTCAATGGCTTGTCCTCTAGTAACTTTTGGACAGCCTACAAACATCATCCCTCTCCACCAAGTCAACTTTAGGTCGCTCAACCTCTTCAGCCATGACGGGTTCACCCACAGGCTCTCCCTCCGCTAGGATCGCGGGGCCCCTACTACACAGACCTCGGGACCAAAGAGTGGGGACTTGCTCCTCCTGCTCCTAAGCACCAGGAGGGACTACTTCGGGCATCTAGGTCAAAGCTTCAGCCTCATATCTTCTCCTGGCATTCTTCGGGTTGGGCTCACCCTGGGAAGTAGAGCCATGAGGATATTTGGCCACAGCTTGTCGACTCCTTTTGGTGGGTTGCTCCTTAGTTGTTATTATTCGAGGTCCGGCTCTACAGTTGTTGTCCATGTTCGGCTGACCTCCCTTCTAGCCTCGCCCCCTCCTCCTTCTCTTCTTCCTGGTACTCATTCATCCCCCGCATCTGGCAACCCTTGGACCCCAACTTGATTTTGTATGTGGATTTGATGCCCCTGATACATGAAGTATTTATTCCAAACCTGGGCACCTGATTCACCATAAAGTACCATGAGCAAAAGCCAAAACTGGCATAAAAGTTGGGAGTCTTGTGAGAAAGGGTAAAGATAGCTCCGGTCCTCCCCCCCGCTACGCTGTAATACCAGGCCCGGGCTCCTTCAAATAGATTCCCACTAAAGCAAAGGCTTGGATTTGAGTTACCAAAGTATAGCTGGTCATAACCAAATTGTCAGGCAAACCGCCAAGGCATATAAGGCTCCAACGTGCAGGAATTCCCTAGCCAAAACACCAAATACCTGGGTCGGATGTTGATCAGCCACCAAAAGACGCCAGAGGATGACTGAGTGAAGTTATCCGAGGTAACAGAATCTGCAAATTTATCCTCGTAAGACGCATCATGAATCTCGGGGAAGCACCTGTCTAAATGATAGTTGTTCCCGTTCAGAATCGTCTTCTGAATATAGAACATATAATATTGCAGCCAGCTCGAATTCTCCAATCGCTGCACGTAAGGTGTGAAGCCCTGATCGAGGAAAAATCGCACACAAAAAGTGTATTTTGAATTCAAGATTTAAAGTGTGTGTGCTTTGGCTTCCTCGATACTTCCGTTATAGCATAGAGGCTAAAACGAGTCGAATCCACAAGGACGGGAGGCGATAGAAGCTTTACCGGTTGATTCACGTGTTTGTTAAAAAGTTCTTCAAAGTTTAAAGAATCAAAAGAAAAGAAAGAATGAAAAGAGAAGTGTACGATGGAAACAAAGAAGTGGGAAACATAGAAAAGAATATGTTTGTGATTTTTGTATTGATTTCTAAAACAAAGTAAAAAAGAAAGAAAACTCACGGCTGCTAACTACTAATGACTCCACCAACATGCTAACTTCTTAGTGATAGTTGCCTCACATGTATCATTGGCCATCACTAGTCCTTGGTTCAAGAGCGATTCAAAGCATGACCCATATGTAACTCATCACAACCCAACTCAACAAATAAGTGCAAGCTACACTTAAATCATCAAAACCCAATAAGAGCAAGCATGAAGTAAAGTAATGTTAGCTTGTTAGTGATTAGGAAGTTAGAGTGTTAGATCCATCATCATGAGCCATCAATGGCTCTTGCAAGAGCAAGGCCAAGTAGAGGCTATTAGATTCATGTGGATTATCATCAAAGAAGTTAGAATAGTTGGTGGTTAGTAGTTAGTTGCCATGAGAGAAAAACTAGCTAAACATGTAAAAGAAGTTAGATAGAAAACAAAGAGAGGTAAAGAGAGCACCTTTCATAGCTTGTCACCTTCTATTACAAGCACTCTTGCATTCCACTCATGTATCACTCTTTCTCCTAATACAAGATCTAAAATAAATGGAAAATACAAAGAGAAAGAAGAAGAACTAACCTAACCTAACCTAAACTACAACATGGAATGAAAAAATACCCTAAACTCTGTATATCTCCCAATTGAAGAACCCAGGGGGGTTTTTATAGGCACCAGGGAAGAGGGAGGCCAGGGGACAAACCCTGGCCCGAAACGCGGCGCGCGCAGCGCCGCCTGCTGCGCGCTGCCCAGTTGTTCCCCTGTCGGCTGGAGCTCCTGGTTTCTAGTTTTGGGCTCCTGTTTTTAACAGAATCAACCTCCTAGGTCAATGGCTATCTTTTAGGCCTTTAATCACCCATTAGATGGTGATTTAGGGTCTTCTTCTTCATTGCACACCATGGACCCAGAAACATGCAAGAGATGTGTTATTAGCAAAATTTAATATTAAATAAATGTGAAGATGTGGTATGAAATATGCAATTTTAGAGACTAATCACACTCCCACACTTATCTTTTGCTCGTCCCGAGCAAAACAAAAAACTAAGAAAATTATTACACCACTTTCGCAGGTGACGCGATTGCACTGAGCATGTGCAACAAGCCATTAAACCTCTATGTTTCCCCTAGAGGAAGAGTTTTGTCTCCTAAGGGTTTTCAGCGGATTACACCCACAAAATCCATAAAGAAAGAAATCAAATGTTAGTATTTTGAAAACGCATTTTTGAAATAGAGAAAAGTGTTGAAGTATTTTTACAAAAATGTAAGTGATCTAAGGTCAGAGGTTAACCAGAAATTATTCTTTCTTAAACTAAGTCGAAATGCAAAATCTTGTTATAAATTAAATGTAAGAATTTAAAATTAAATTGACTCTTTGATCTTTCATAAAACTCTTAGAAAAATATGCACTTTGTGAACAGTGAAGGTTTTTGGGATATCGACTCTAACTTTCATGCCATTTATTTATATTATTATATATATATTATATTTATTTTTTCTTTTCTTAGTTTTCTTAGGCTTTCTTATTTACCCAGATAGTGAGCCTTTAGCCGGTGACTCCCAAACCAGATGGCCTTAGGGCACCAGATGAGAAAACATCCCTCGGACTTAAAGACTCGAGTAAACAAGGCCACAAAACTAAAGGGGATTATTTTATTTTTGTCCACCATTTTAGGTATGAATAATCATGCTTCCTGAGGCATAATTACCCAACTTCAATAAGTGATTTTATTTATCATAATTTTTTTAATATATATTTTTATGGCATTTTTAGTCTTTGTTTCAATCCCAAAATTGTGTAAGTATGAAGTGCATAAATCTAAGGCAAAAAATTCATGATCAAATTATCTTTTCAATCTTACTTTCTTATCCTAAAATTTAAACAAGATCTATTATTTTGACTTCGTTTAAAAATTTCATAATTTTAGGTCTTCCTAATTCCTAAAATAATCTTAATTTTCTTAAAAATAAATCAAAACTATTTATCTTGTTTCAAAAAGTTTTGTAAAAAGAAAAGAAAAGAGTTTTTATAAATAAAAAAATTTAAATTAAAATGAAGTGTAAAAGAAAGAAAATATAAAACTAACTACGTTAGTAAACCCTCCCCCACACTTATCTCATGCATGGTCCTCAATGCATCGTGAATGTGTAAATACATTAAACAAATGGAGAGGGAAGGAAGATTACCTCAAGGGGGTGGCTCCGATGGTGGTCTGATTGGGTCAAACATTGGGACCCAATCAAAATAGCGTGGATCTTACAGGAACCCACCAATGACCTCTCTAATATGACCCAGTAAAAGAATGATGGACTGAATGGTCTTATTTAAAAACTTATCCCCATCTAATTTTCAATTTTTAAAAATAATTATTGAGTCATTTTTGTCAACATTCTTGTCCAACAATGAAGTGTGATTTTTAAAAATGATGGATTTGGACTCAAAGGGATCAGAAATAAAAACCGATACTGACTCGGAAAGTTGACTCAAATCAAGTCGAGAGTCAACAATGAGAGTCGAAATTGGTTCAAAAATAGAGTCCAAACTAAAGAATTGATGTTCACACACTTTTCCCATGAATGAAGTGTGATCATGAGAGATTGGTGATTCCATTTCACGGTGTACTGGTACAGGATTCAATGTTGACTCCAGAATAGAGCAAAAATCTGGTAAAGATACCGGGGCCATTATTGAATCAAAAAACAAAATGAAATTACTAACATGAGGTTCAGGATCACAGTCAGGTTCGGTTTTAATTTTAGGAAAGGGATAACTTGCCAGAATGTCCAGGTGATTTTCATAACTTGGAGCGTGGTCAAGTTCAAATGTATGTTCTGAAATTGAAGATAGATTTTCAAAATGACATGATTCATGGGTCCAATCAGTAGAGTTAGGGATATAAGGATCGGTCAAAGGTTGACAAGAAAGGCTGTCCTCGCTCTCATTGATCAGTTCGCTCATAAGTGCGTCTAATCTACTAATAGGCCTTGTAACAGAATTTGGATTCGAAATCATGTCTTCCATACTCTTTGTAATTGGTTCTTGAAAAAATGAGTATGGAAGTTGATTTTGGAAATTATGGTGAAATTGTGAGTCCATCAGATTGGACTCACGCCAGGGCTCCATACTCAAGTCCAGTATTAATGGTTGTTCATTTTGAATTGGTGAGACTGGAAAAGATGAGTAGGACTCTTGAAAATTTGGTTGAGAGGATGAGTCCAACATGTTTTGCATTCTTTCACAAAAGACTTCCAAACGCTTTTCTAGCTCAAATTCTTCCTCAATTGGAGGCACTAGAAAAGGGGTATGTGGAGTTTGATATGGGAAGGATTGTGAATTTAGCAAATTTTAAACTTGTTGTAGGGACTCTTTCATACTCCTTTCCAATGATGATTTTTCTTCAATTGGTGGTTCAGGAAAAGGAGTATATAAATCAAAATTGGGGAATGAATATTGTGAAAATTGTAGACAAGTGATTGAGGTTAGAACCTGCACACAAAATACAGTATTTTAGAACTTTAAAATAAAGAGTACAAGTGCTCAATTCTACCGCAATAGCAAGTGGCTATGCGGGTCGTGATCCACAAGGAGGGACTAGCGATGGAAGCTTTTTAGTAAGTCTTCTTTTAAGATACAAAGTTTGGTTAAAGTTCTTCTTTAAATCTTTAAAAGAAAAAGAGAAAAAATAGGTTAAAGTTAAGTGAGGAAGAAAGTGGTAGAATGAGAAGGTGGAGAAAAATGGAAAATGATTATTTACAAAGAAATTGAAAATGGAAAGAAGTGGGTGTTGTTGGTGTTCTAAACTAAAGAATAAAAGAAAAGAAAAGAAACTAAAAATTACTTACTTCTTTTGGCCAAATACCTACCTTGAATCTTTTGCAATGATGTTACCTTGAAGCGAGGCGATCAACGTATAGCCCATAAGAGTTGATTCCCGTTTCCTCCACATTATATCATCAAGACGTTGCAAGTATGAAGTGATACAGAATGAAACTCAAAATCCATCGTCATGGGCTATCGGTGGCACTCGCAAAGGTAAGGCTCTTTCGATGCTTTGAGACTCACTTGGATAACATTTGTACCAAAAGAAGAAAAGTAGAGAAGAAGAAGAAGAACACAAAAATAAAGTACATACAAAAGGGAACTACAGATTTGATTTTATAACAATAAGAGAAAAGAAGAAAATCTTACACCGGTGTCACTCTCAGCACAAGTTTCGTTCTCGTTCTCCTATGAAACTCTGATCTCCTCTGATTTACATAAATTAAAACTAAAAATTACATGAAAAGAAAAATAAAAATCTTCACTACAAAGAATAAAAAACTGGATTAAATCCTATCTCTGCATGGTTGTCCCCATTTTCAGTGAAAATCCTGCCTTTTATAGGCAAAAATCCAGAGGGGGGAGGTGTGAGAAGATAAGGGGAGCAAACGCTCCCCTTATCTCGACTAAAGAGCCGCGGATCCACGGCCTGGATGTGGCCAGGTGGCCACAGCAGGGGGGATACAGCTCCAGGTTTTGAGATTCAGCTTTATCTGGTTCTGGATTTCTCGTTGCAGCTTCTGATTTTGACGAAACGATCTTTGATTTGTTGGCTTCAACCGCTTGATTTGGGAGGATTCATTTCAACCAGTTTTCAACCTCTCTGATATGCCAAGATTTGTCTTGATTCCCTGATTTCGAATTTATTCTGAATTAAATCAGAATTTGGTGGGCTTTTTGGGCTCGTTTCTCTTCACTCTCCTTTAGCAATGGGCCTATAAATAAATTAAACAATAATTAGGAACAAGCAGAGTTTATTTAATAATAAGTATGAGAATATGATAATAAATATGCAATATTAGCGATCGATCAACAAGATAGTTGAAAATTTGACTCGGGGTAGGTGAATCCCCATGAACTCTGTGAAGAGTTGAAATTATTTTAAAAATCTTGGTTATAGGATTGGAGATATGGGTCATATTGAGTCGGATAATCCCAACTCGGCATATATGGTTAGTTCATGTTGTACATAACCGGGTTGGAGTTATCCAAGTCAAATGAGGTCGGAGTGAAATATGGATTTATATCATGATTGAAAGAATTATTGTTGTTAAAATCCATTTCACAATTTACCAAAAAAAAAAAAAAAACAAACAAATAAACAAACAAAAAAAGAAAAAGAAAACAAGCCTATGTTAGGGTTGACTTAGACCTAGACGACTCCTAACTGGTTAGACTGTTCACGGGGGGCTATTGTCGGAAGCTGACCACGAGTTAATCGGCCAGGTAGGGGCAAGATCAGTGGGAGGTATCCGTGCAGAAGCAACGGGCCTAATTATGCCAAACTACTGTTCTTCGAGGTTTCGCCTCTCAATCCCCAACTTAGACACCGATTTGACAAGAGTCAACATCTAACAACTTCCCCTTAGGTCAATCTCCTAAATGAGTCCGAGATGTCCATAGGGGCCAACGTCTAGCAATTTTTATTAGGCTTGGGTTGTGTGAGTGGGGAGGTGATTTTTGGGCTAAGGGAGGGTAATGACTTTCCCACCTTATGTTGTTTTGGGTTTTACCCTTAAGTTAAATTTGTGCAAGTGTGCAATATAGATAAGATGAACACAAAAAAGCGAGTAAATCACTAAAGTGTTTGTCCTAACTATATGCTATGCAATATGTACACCTCTGCAAGATCACAATAACATAAGAACAAAATGCAGTATATTGGAATTGAAATTGACACGTGCCTAGATGCAAATGTCTAGATCATTTTAAAGCATCCAATTTTCGTATTTTAGTTCTTAAAATTATTTACAGTGCACAGGTAATATAAACAAAAATTAGCAGCAGAATATAAAAATTACAAAAATTTACCCAACCACACTTGAGCAAGTGTGGACTTCTGCTATGCTAAAACTTTAACCTGCACACCAAAAAACAAAGAAGAAAGGTTAACAACAATGTGAAATCATATCGTTCCCATCCCCGGCAACGGCGCCAAAATTTGATCGAGGGAAAATCGCGCACAAAAAGTGTATGTTTTGAATTCAAGATTTAAAGTGTGTGTGCTTTGGCTTACTCGATACTTCCGTTATAGCATAGAGGCTAAAACGAGTCGAATCCACAAGGACGGGAGGCGATAGAAGTTTTACCGGTTGATTCACGTGTTTGTTAAAAAGTTCTTCAAAGTTTAAAGAATCAAAAGAAAAGAAAGAATGAAAAGAGAAGTGTACGATGGAAACAAAGAAGTGGGAAACATAGAAAAGAATATGTTTGTGATTTTTGTATTGATTTCTAAAACAAAGTGAAAATGAAAGAAAACTCACGGCTGCTAACTACTAATGACTCCACCAACACACTAACTTCTTAGTGATAGTTGCCTCACATGTATCATTGGCCATCACTAGTCCTTGGTTCAAGAGCGATTCAAAGCATGACCCATATGTAACTCATCACAACTCAACTCAACAAACAAGTGCAAGCTACACTTAAATCATCAAAACCCAATAAGAGCAAGCATGAAGTAAAGTAATGTTAGCTTGTTAGTGATTAGAAAGTTAGAGTGTTAGATCCATCATCATGAGCCATTAATGGCTCTTGCAAGAGTAAGGCCAAGTAGAGGCTATTAGATTTATGTGGATTATCATCAAAGAAGTTAGAATAGTTGGTGGTTAGTAGTTAGTTGTCATGAGAGAAAAACTAGCTAAACATGTAAAAGAAGTTAGATAGAAAACAAAGAGAGGTAAAGAGAGCACCTTTCATAGCTTGTCACCTTCTATTACAAGCACTCTTGCATTCCACTCATGTATCACTCTTTCTCCTAATACAAGATCTAAAATAAATGGAAAATACAAAGAGGAAGAAGAAGAACTAACCTACCCTAAACTAAACTACAACATGGAATGAAAAACTACCCTAAACTCTGTATATCTCCCAATTGAAAAACCCAGGGGGGTTTTGATAGGCACCAGGGAAGAGGGGGGCCAGGGGACAAACCCTGGCCCGAAACGCGGCGCGCGCCGCGGCTGTCCTTGGGCGGCACGCGTAGCGCCGCCTGCTGCGCGCTGCCCAGTTGTTCCCCTGTCGGCTGGAGCTCTGGTTTCTGGTTTGGGCTCCTGTTTTTAACAGAATCAACCCCCTAGGTCAATGACTATCTTTTAGGCCTTTAATCACCCATTAAATGGTGATTTAGGGTCTTCTTCTTCATTGCACACCATGGATCTAGAAACATGCAAGAGAGGTGTTATTAGCAAAATTTAATATTAAATAAATGTGAAGATGTGGTATGAAATATGCAATTTTAGAGACTAATCAAGCCCTCAGAGGGATACACCGTCGTCATCAATGAAGGGCAGTGCATGACGTACCAGGCCATCAGGTATGTATATGGGAGCTCGACCATGGGATTGGGAGTCTTAACCAAGGGACGATCATTAGAATCCGTAATGGGGTGGCCCTCTGCGTCCACAATGGCTTCCACTTGGCAGAAGATCTTTACTAATGTGCGCAGCCTGCTCTGTATCCTGGCTACCACCGCTGGAAGGAGGGCGATAGACTTCCTGTAGGCAAGCAAGACCACCGGGGTACACCATATTGGCGACGATCACCTCATGCGGCAGCGTTGGTACAGCACATCGCTTTAGCCATAACATGAGAAAACTCACCAATAGAGCCCGATCAGATATTGGAATTCTGGCTTGATGATGGAAGCTCTAGAAGATCGTGTCTGGTTTGAAAACGTCTTCATTGGACTCAGTGGTGTAAGAACTGGTGGAGGCACCGATTCTTTCAAAAATCTCCTCATCAGTGCTGGGAGCAGCCGGGACATCAGGATAACCTTGTTCACCCCAGGGAACAGATAAGTCACCCATGACATCTGCTTGACTCCCCCGTTCTTTCATCCTGTTAATTGCCCGCAAATGTGAAAGTGGCACAGCACTTCCCAATACGTCTCGTACACTAGAGGGTCACTCTTTTTCAACAGATGCAACTCCTCGGTTAATAGTACGTACTCTTCATATGGGGCATCTCCAATCACCAGCCCCGAGACTTCATACATCTCATGAAGGGCGAGTCTCATTTCACCCAGGGGGTTAAGAAGGTGCAAGTCTCTGGATTGTAACGCTCCAGGGCAGCGTAAAAGTGTTGGGTGCTCTGCGAGAGGCCGTATTGAACAGCTCTGATAGCCTCGTACAGCCTAGCCTGTAGCAGAAGGTCACCAAATTCTGTCAGAACAAACCCTACCATTCTACACCATTAGTTGTTTTCAGTAGAATGAATCCAGCTGGTGGCACAAAATTCAAAAGGAAAGTCACCCCCCACCTCAAGGAATTGTTTGATGAAGATGGCTCCAAGCTGGGGGGGTCCTCCCTTCGGCTACTCAGTCTTGTACAAGCCAGGGTGCAACCCCAGCACACCCCTCCCATGTCCGACGGTGTAAGCTTCATGGACACCTATCTTGCCCAAAGAGACTCCAGAATATGGCTTGACCAAGTCCCAATCCATTATCTGAAGCACAGATATCTGTTACAGATAGGCCAAGGGATATGTCCTCTCCATGTTCGGGAGGAAGAACATTCTATCACCAATTTTGTGAAGCCACTTATAGTTCCCGTCATAAAGAGCAGCCTCATCCTCTTCAATTATGTCACTAAAGAAGAAGGCGGGCTTCCTCAGTAGAGTGCGGGAATCTGACTCAAACTGGCCATCAGAAAAGATCTCCCGAAGAATCAACATGCTGGCCTTGTTGATCCTATTCTTTCACTCCTTTGACTTACCAGTAGTTACAGGAGCAATCTTCTGGAGCATAAAGGTCAAATTCAAATCAGCGCCCCCTACGTGCCCAAAGTGGCACTTCTTAGACAAGGGGCTAGAAGAATATTGCACTGCAAAGAAGACAACACTTAGTCAGATATAAAAGAAAATGGCTAAGTGTTTGAAACTCAAACGCGAGAATGAATCCAGACGCGAAAATTAGGAAAACCCGCATCTAATCTCAAAGAAGCGAGGCTCGTATGAAGCCCGCGTTTTAAAATCCACAACTTAAAAATTTTTCTAAGTGTTGGACTCAGAAGCGAGGCTCAGTGAAACCCGCGTCTGGTCTTAAAGACGTGAGGATCATATGAAGTTCGCGTCTGAACTTTCCTCACTCAGAGAAATTCTGAGTGTTGGGGTCAAAACACAAGGCTCAACGAATAGACACAGACCCAAGCTAATGAAGCAAAGACGTGGAGGTCGTCAAACCCACATTTTGCCTACCAATGCAAGAGCCGCGTCTGAAAATCAAATACAGGCATTAGCCTCGGTTGGCGGTTCACATTTAAAAGAGACTTAAGAATTAAGAAAACTTTTTAAGCCCTTTAATGGTGAAAACCAGTTCAGATGGCTTTATTACCTAAAATGGGAGCCTCCTGCATGGAAGGACTGCCCATTTTAGCCTCTGGAGCAACAGCGCTCGAGGACGAGGTAGCGTGTTTCATCTTTGGTGCCATTTCAACCGTGAAATCAGTGTTAAAGATGAAGGAAAGTGGAAAAAGTTTTAAGCTTTTCTTAATTATCGACACAAGGCTCAGCGGAGAAGAAGAAGAGTCTAATGATGACCCTTAAAAGACTGTTGTCTTTTTATAGACACAGTGATCCACAGAGATACGCGGCGCATATCTCGAGGCCCAATCTTCACCCGACGCGTGGCACGCGTCTTGAGCGGACGCGAATTTCGCGCATTAAGGGAAAGACGTCCCCTCAACTCTGCCAGACACGTGGTAACGCGCCCAGAACACAAATCTCGCGTTTAATAAAGTCGCATCCCTCCAAAGGCTGCGTCCTTCAGCAAAGTGAGAGCTGCGTCTATTCAACAGAGTGAGAGCTGCATCTTCACTTCAAAGACCGTGTCCCTTCAAAGGTTGTGTCTCTTCAGCAAAGTAAGAGACGCGTCTCCACTTCAAATGAGGACTGCGTCTCTAAAGCAACATGACCTCTGCATCTACAAGACTTGCATTCAGTCTTCGCTTCTGCAATTAGTTCAACAATATACTGGAACAAGCAAATGACTATTTACCCCCGGTTTAACGGTACACCAACAATCAGCTCAGAGCACCGAGGAGGTCTGGACTACGTATCTTGACACTCACCACGATCATTTCTGACGGCTTCAAAGGGTTTTACAGTACACTCATGAAGACCATATTTCAGACAGGATCAAACTCAAAGTATCTCAAATAATTGTCAGTCCAATCATGAGAAGTATGAATTCAACCAGAGTCAAAACTATTTCGAAATTCGTTCCAGTCAACCGCGGAATATCAAAAACTTTGGAGGGAGTTCTGTAAACTGTCCCAAAATTACTGAGGACAAGCCATCAGAAAGTAGAGTCCAAACTCCATACGCAAGGCTAATCATAGTCACTAGCACAGTATCAAAACGCAGAGCTTGAAAGCCGCATCTCAGCATCACTACAGTACCAAGACGAAGAGCTTAAAAGCCGCGTCTCAGCATCACTGCAGTACCAAGACGCGAGGGTCAAAACTCACGTCTCTACTTCACCGCAATGACCAAGACGCAGGGCCCGAAGCCCGCGTCTCATATAAAGCTTGACGCAGAACTTGAAGCGCACATTTCAACCAAATGCGAAGCTCAAGCGTTACCTCAACGGCTAAACGCAACGCTCGAAGCGCGCGTTTCAACTACAGAGGAACCCTGTGTCTCTGTTATAACTGTCCTCATTACTGGGTCAATTACTACCCACGTAATGACGGAGTGAACCCCCATTATGGAGTATTTTTAGGGGACAGTTTTACCTCTGAAACCTCTATAAATAGCTCAGTTTGCTATTGAAGAGGGGTGGAGAGTTGGTCGTCGAGAGTTGGTCATCGGAAGAATTTTGGTCGCAAGTCTTAAAATAACTAGAATCTCCAGCTGAGAAATACAAAAGAGTTAAACTCTTCTAACAACTTGCTGAGTACAAGTTTGTTCTTGCCTCAAGTCTCTTTGAGATTTTATTGGACAGGAGTTGTGCTACTCCGTCCATAATCCGAAGAGAAGATTCCCAAAAGACTGTGACACTCACTTGGTCAACAGAAAATAAGATTCACTTTCCACCGCCACATCAAGAATCCAGCATTAAACAAAGAGAAGATTTGAGCTTGAATATCTTCTCTCTTGTAATTGAAAATTTTGATTGTTGTTGTAACTTTCTTTACAGTCAAATAAAGGACTTACATGCTCTCAAATTTTTCCATCAAATAGTGATATGATGAATTAGATGATTTGGGCTCAATAGTAATAGGTTCGGGAACCATTACTAACTCGAGAAAATTAAGTAAAGGTTCGAGAGTTGGTATCGGTTCAATAGCTGTGTCCAAATTAAAAAAATGAAATTCACATTCTTTCCCATCAATAGAATGTGACTATCCAAAATTGGTGATTCAATTTTCAGATCTATGAGAATAAATGTTGGCTCGAAAAATTGATCAAATTGGGTAAGGATACTAAAGTCAGCATAGATTCGAAGATGGGAACTGAATCACAAGGCTGGGGATCGAGGTCACATTCACATTCAAGTTCAATCTCATTGAATGAAAAGCTTGCCAATTTTTCCAAGATTTAAAATTGGTCAAGTTCAAGTTTGTGTGATAAACTTGACTCTTAGTTAAAGTCTCCAAGACACCATGTTTCTTTATTCCTATCAATAAGGTTAGGGTAATTGGGAATGGTCAAACATATGTTAAGTAGAGTTTTCTCATTCTTTTCTTTCACTATGTTGATCAAGCGACTCATTTGTGCTTCTAGCCTATTGAGAGATTGGGAAAAATAATTTTTGGACTGAATTAGGCTTTTCAGACTCCTATCTAGGTCCCTAGGTTCTTCTTCTTGTGGTGGGACTTGAAAAATAGAGTAAGGATCTTGGATTTGAAAATCTTGATGGGCTTGTGAGTCCTTAGGATTTTGGTTTTTATGTGTGGACTCAAGGAAGGCTTCGTAACTCTTTTTTAAATCTGATTTTTCTTCTATAGGTTGAATTTGAAAAGAAGTATATGAAGGTGGATGTTGGAAAGGTTTTTGACCATATGACCTGGGGGAGTTGTATCCCTACTAACTCTGTGAAGAGTGGTGATGATTGTTTCAGTCTTGTTCATAATATTGGGATTAGGGCTTATATTAACTCGGATAAGACCAATCCGATATACTTAGTTGGTTAAAGTTATGATATGCTGGGTTGGTAATATCCAAGTTAAAAGAGGTTGGTGTGAAGTATGAATCACTATATGCATTGGAATAATTATAATTGTAATCCATATCATAAAAATGTCAAAAAAAAAACAAAAATAAGAAACCAGCAAACAAATAAACAAACAAAAAAAATCTAGCCTAAGTTAGGGTGGACCTTAGACCTACACGACTCCTAACTGGTTAGACTGTCCATGGGGGTATATTGCAGACTCTGACCATAAGTTAATCGGCCAGGTAGGGGTAAGATCAGTGGGAGGTCTCCGTGCCTAAGCAATGAGCCTAATTATACCAAACTATTGTTCTTCGAAGTTTCGCCTCCCAATCCCTAACCTTTGACACCGATTTGACAAGAGTCAAATTCTAATCAACTTCTCCCTTAGGTCAGTCTCCTATTGAGTTCGAGATGTCCCTAGGCCAACGTCTACTTAGTTTTAAGTTAGATTTAGATTAGTGAGTAAGGAGATTGTTTGTGAGCTAAGGGAGGATAATGACTTTCCCACCTTATCTTGTTTAAGGATGTGTCCTTAATCGTATTCGTGCAAGTGTACAACTAATAGAAAAAGCAACACTTTAAGCAATAAATATCACTGAAAATATGTTTCCTAAACTATATGCTATGCACACGTACCTTAGCTTCAGCACTCTTCAACAGTAAATAGAAAACGTAACAAAATAGACACGTGCCTATATGCAAGTTTAAACATTTTTTAGCATTTACAAGTGATTGGTAGTGAAAAGTGCATTTTATCATCATATTTACCGTCACATTTTCATATTTTTATATATAATTCTACACATTTATTAATATTTTATGATTTATTGTGTGCAGGCCTCGAAATAATAAAAAGAAAGAATTAAAGCTAAAAAGAGCCCAAAAGCCCATATTTGAAGCCCAAGAGTCAAAGTGCAAATATCAGATTGTCAAAGTGCAATTATACAAGGGCTAAAGTTGCAATTATTAAAGATGAGGGAAGGATAGAATTCTACCCAACCCTAAACTCTTGCAGATGAGCATAAAAGCCAAAGAGAGTGCAAAGATAAAAATTCAAAGAATTCGGATTCAGACTGTACACGTTTTAGTATTTAATCATAACTTTTGCTACAGTTATGCAAATCCGATGATTCAAGATTCTCCAGAAAGAAGACTTGAAGACCTACAACTCTTATGTTGATCAAACTTTCCAATTCAATCCGTAGATAAGCTGATTTCGGCGATCAACATGATAAGAAGTTGCAGGACAGATTTGAATTTCTGGAGATAAGATCTTTTGGGAGAGTTGTACTAGGACTCTACATCTTCCACACCTATAAATATCCCTGCAGATGCAACACAGAGAGTACACAGTCCAGAGAAGAGCCAAGGGCCAAGTTAGGGTTTTTAGGTTTTCTTTCCACCTCTGTATATTTTTTATTTTCTTTTTGTAAAAAGCTGAGAGGAGATGATGTATTCATGGAGGAAGGGATCTGCTTGTTATTTTTCCACCATTTTAATAATCAAATCAAGGCTTGTTTTATTTTATCTTGTATTATTCTAGTTTTCTTTATTCTTATTTTAATCTTGTATCTACTTTCTTCTATTTGTTCTCTAATGTCTTGCCCACCATGAGATCCAACTGCTTCGAGAATACCTAGCCGAAGAAGGAACCTTGACGGCCCAATGGCGATGAACAGGTCTTCGTAGCTTGTTATTCATTTCGTAGAGTAGATTAAGAAGGCGGACGATCCCATAAGCCGTGCTTGTACACCTTCCAAGAAAAGGGAAATCATCGCAACGGTTCAAACGGCAAGCAGACTAAAGAGATAAGTTTTCTTCTTTTTCTTTTTCTTTCTTTTTTGTAGATTAAATACAACTCATCTCCATATTCTTTTCTACCACCCATTGTAAATACCACTTCCTTTCTAACTTAACAAATAAAAATAAAAACTTTAGAGAAACTTGCTTAACGCTTCCATCGCAGTCCCTCCCTGAGGATCACGACCCGCATAGCCCTGCTACCGCGGATTAGAACTGAGACTTGCACATCTATTCTTAAAACTAACATATAATATTTTGTGTGCAGGAAAAATCAGTCAACAAATTGGCGCCGTTGCCGGGGAGGGACAGTAAGTTTATCTCTAAAACGAAATTTTAATTTTTAACTAATTCTTTATTCTTTTCTGTTTGCAGGTTTGGAGAACAGGAAACAGAAACATAGCAGCAGCAGTGGACATATTGCTATTCTGTGCCTCTGCCCTCGAAGGCAGAGCACCAGAACCCACTGTTTTGCCGCGGATCCGCGGCCAGAGCCGCGGAAACGTGGCAACAGTGGTGAATTACTGATCCAATTTTTTGCAGGGTGCTTCAAGTTAAAAATTTGCTTTCTGCTCTGTTCTGATTTGTTCTGTGATATACCTGTAAATTGCTAATAATTCAACAGTAAATTATTGATTGTTAAAAATAAATTTGATTAGACGTTTGCATATTAGGCACGTGTCTTTTCAATTATTTTTATTTACTGTTGAAGAGTGCTGGAGACGCAAGGTACGTACGCATTGCATGTAGAATAGGACTCATCTCTTGGTTGATTTTCTGCTTTGAGTGACTCTTATCTGTTATCTTGTACACTTGCACTAATTCATCTTAAGGGCATAACCCATTAACAAGATAAGGTGAGGATTTCATCACCTTCCTTAGCCCAAAAATCATATCCCGAGCACTCACTAACCCAAGCCTAACTTAAAAATTAGTAGACGTTGGCCCTAGGGACACTCGGACTCAATTAGGAGATTATCCTAAGGGGGAACGGTGTTGGAAGTTGACTCCTGCCAAATCAGTGTCTAGGAAGGGGATTGAGGGCCGAAAGCCCGAAGTGTGGTGGTTATTTAATTAAGGAACGTCTTGACGGAAAACCTCCCACCACTCTTGCCCCGACCTGGCTGATTAACTTGTGGTCAAAGTCTACACCCTACCTCCCGTGGACAGTCTAACCAGTTAGGAGTCGTCTAGGTCATAGGTCTACCCTAACTTAGGTTAGAATTTTTTTTTGTTTGTTTATGTGGTGTGTTGTTTGTGTTGGTGTGATATGGCACATAATAATAATTCCAATTTTAATCCATATTACACCCCTAACTATTATTCGGATATTACCAACCCGGCATACCCTAACTTTGACCAATCTAGTGTGCCGGAATGGTCTTATCCGAATGAATATAACCCACACCCCCCATCTTATGACTATAATTTCCATAATAATTTCAACTCGTCACAGAGTTCATGGGGTTTCGAATCCCCCGAGTCTAATTCTCAACCAAATTGTCCTCCATATCCATCTAGTCCACATTCTTCCCAAGATTCATACTCAGATCCACCCATTCAGAATAGAAAACCATCTATCGGGGAAATGATGAGTATGCACGAGTCCAAGCAACAACCACCATCAATCTTAGACATGATGATGCGTGAGTCCACCGATTCACAACTTCATCACGATCTCACTTCCTCTTTCCAAATCCAATTCCAAAAGAGGCTTGAAGCCATGACTCAGGCTAGATTAGCTCGCGAGCATGATTTAGATATGATGGTTCAATCTTTGCGTTCTTACAGTTCGGCAAATTCTGATATCGCTGACCATTCTCTTAGAGCCGACGAACCAAGTTGCTTTGGACAACAAGATTCTATTTCAGTGCCATCATCTGAACTTGCCGAAACTCCAATTCTTGATAATTTGGCAAGTTTTTCCTTTCCTGAAATAGAACTTGAGCATGAATATGATCATGATCTCCCACTTGATGATTCAATTTTATTTTCTGATCCAATAATGACTCCAGTGTCTCCACCTGATTTCACTTCTTCCGAGTCAACATTGGATCCTATTCCAATTCATTATGAAATTGAATCACCCATTTTAGATGATCATATTGAACTTGACCTAGATTCTCACAATCTCTTACTTCTGAAACTGATTGTACAATTCTGACGGAAGATGTTGACCTTAGTTTTGAAGAATTGTATGGCGATGAGCTAGAATTCCTTAATATTGGAAGTAAAGAGATATCACCCATATTAGGTCACATTCCATTGTGGGAAGAAGATTGTGGACTTGAGTTTCAATTTCTTGACTTGGACCCAATTCTTGAACCTAGCCCGACTCCTGAGCCCTTACTTGATTTGAGCATTTTCCCTGAGTCGGTATTCGTTCCCGCACCTATATTGTCCAAGTCAATAATTCCATCTTTCATACTCCATTTTGGGACAAGGAGGTTGACACAATTGACTCTGAAATTTATTATGAAATTTGAAAATTTGATGGGGTGGAAATTTTAAAAAATGATCACACATACATTTTTGTGGGTTATACACGAAAAATTTTTGGTGGGTTCCTCCATGAAATTTTATGTTATCTTGATTGGGTAGCAACGCTTGGCCCAATTAGACCACCACCGGAACCACCCCCTAAGGTAATTTTCTGCCTTCCCTTGTTCTGTTTCATGCATATATGCATTCATTCATACATTGAGGACAATGCATGAGATAAGTGTGGGGGTGGGCTTTACTAACATACTAACATAAGTAGACACTAACAAAATTTGAAATTTGCTAATAAAAAAATTATTAAAAAAAAATGTTATAAAAAGGACAGTATTTGACTTATTTTTTGAAAGAAATCTAAGTTAGTTTTAAGGATTAGGAAAATCACGATTAGGATTTCTAAAAACTTGGTCAAAATAAATAAATTGTTTAAATTTTTAGGTATAGGAGGAGAAATTGAATAAGTAGTTAGTCTTAATTTTTACCTTAATGAAATGTGCATACCAAATGCATATCTAGGATTCTAAGACAAAGACCTTGTGCCTCATAAAAAAAAAAAGAAAGAAAAAAAAAATCACCAATTAAGCTGATACATGTGCCTCAAGAAGCATAAGTATTCATGCCTAAAGGTGAGTAAATAAAATAAAGTCCTTAGTTTTGGGGCCTAATTCACTCGAATTTGAGTCCGCGGGGTGTTTTCTCACTTGGTGCCCTAAAGCCGACTGGTTTTGGAGCCACCGACTTTAAGTTCGTTACATGGGTGGATTAGAAAGCCTAAGAAGACTAAGAAATATAATATATGTATTAACACATCTAATAATCAATTAGTTAGGTATGAGGGCCTCAAGAAGCCTTGATGCTTACACGAAAGAAAATTAGATGCGTTATACATATTAAAAAAAATAATAAAAAAAAAGAAAAAATATATATATATATAGAGGCATGAGAGTCCAAGTTAAGGAATTCCTAGTAAAAACATAAGGATGCATATGATTTTTGGTAACGAAAAGACTATATTAGAAATTCAATTTTAATTCTTACCTAAAATGGAAAACAATTAACTTTATTAAGACTAAGTTTAAAGAATGAATAAAAATGAGGATCCTAAAACTTATAGACTACTTAGTCTCTTCAATAATAATTCAAATATTTTTCTTTTTATGGATTTTGTGGGTGCAATCCGCTGAAAACCCTCACGAGACAACACTCGTCCTCTAGGTTAACCTAGAGGTTTAACGGCTTGTTGCACATGCTAAGTGCAACCGTGATTCCTACGAAAGTGAGTTAGCTAGGTTAGATTTCTTTTTCTTTGTTTTTACTCGAGGACGAGCAAAAAGATAAGTTGGGGGTGTGATTGGTAGTGAAAAGTGCATTTTTATCATCATATTTACCGTCACATTTTCATATTTATTTATATAATTCTGCACATTTATTAATATTATGATTTATTGTGTGCAGGCCTCGAAATAATAAAAAGAAAGAATTAAAGCTTAAAAAGAGCCCAAAAGCCCATATTTGAAGCCCAAGAGTCAAAGTGCAAATATCAGATTGTCAAAGTGCAATATACAAGGGCTAAAGTTGCAATTATTAAAGATGAGGGAAGGATAGAATTCTACCCAACCCTAAACTCTTGCAGGATGAGCATAAAAGCCAAAGAGAGTGCAAAGATAAAAATTCAAAGAATTCGGATTCAGACTGTACACGTTTTAGTATTTAAATCATAACTTTTGCTACAGTTATGCAAATCCGATGATTCAAGATGCTCCAGAAAGAAGACTTGAAGACCTACAACTCTTATGTTGATCAAACTTTCCAATTCAATCCGTAGATAAGCTGATTTCGGCGATCAACATGATAAGAAGTTGCAGGACAGATTTGAATTTCTGGAGATAAGATCTTTTTGGGAGAGTTGTACTAGGACTCTACATCTTCCAAACACCTATAAATATCCCTGCAGATGCAACACAGAGAGTACACAGTCCAGAGAAGAGCCAAGGGCCAAAGTTAGGGTTTTTAGGTTTTCTTTCCACCTCTGTATATTTTTTATTTTCTTTTTGTAAAAGCTGAGAGGAGATGATGTATTCATGGAGGAAGGGATCTGCTTGTTATTTTTCCACCATTATTTAATAATCAAATCAAGGCTTGTTTTATTTTATTCTTGTATTATTCTAGTTTCTTTTATTCTTATTTTAATCTTGTATCTACTTTCTTCTATTTGTTCTCTAATGTCTTGCCCACCATGAGATCCAACTGCTTCGAGAATACCTAGCCGAAGAAGGAACCTTGACGGCCCAATGGCGATGAACAGGTCTTCATAGCTTGTTATTCATTTCGTAGAGTAGATTAAGAAGGCGGACGATCCCATAAGCCGTGCTTGTACACCTTCCAAGAAAAGGGAAATCATCGCAACGGTTCAAACGGCAAGCAGACTAAAGAGATAAGTTTTCTTTCTTTTCTTTTTCTTTTCTTTTTGTAGATTAAATACAACTCATCTCCATATTCTTTTCTACCACCCATTGTAAATACCACTTCCTTTCTAACTTAACAAATAAAAATAAAAACTTTAGAGAAACTTGCTTAACGCTTCCATCGCAGTCCCTCCCTGAGGATCACGACCCACATAGCCCTGCTACCGCGGATTAGAACTGAGACTTGCACATCTATTCTTAAAACTAACATATAATATTTTGTGTGCAGGAAAAATCAGTCAACAACAAGCAACAATTACTGTTGAGGTTAGAAAAGTATGTACAATGAGTTAAACAAAAAAATAAATAGTTGCAGAAACTTAAACTTTACAATTCAACCAACCTGCAAAAAATACAAGTTAGTAGTTCACTCAGATTGCTGCGGGAATGTGGCAAATCTGAGGGCTTCTGGGCTCTACTTTCTTGTGCAGAGTCCAGGGCTACTTATGTGTCTATTGCAGCAAAAAGTTCCTTGATGTCTACTCCTGTACACAAGAATAGAGAAGAAAGTTAACCAATAAAGTAAACAAAAAAAGTTACTTACTGTTCCTTCCTGGCAACGGTGCCAAAATTTAATTGAGGTAACCTGCACAGAAAATACAGAATTTCAGAAATGATAATAAATAGTGCAAGGTACTCAATTCTACAGTGATAGCAAGTGGCTATGCGGGTCGTGATCCACAAAGAGGGACTTGCGATGGAAGCATGTTGTAAGTTCTCTTTTAATTCACTTAAAATGGTTAAAAGTTCTTCTCTTATTCTTGTAAAGAAAAGGAAAATAAAGTTTATTGTTAAGTTAAGAAGAAAGTGATAGATTGAGAAGGTGGAGAAAATAAAAAATGAGTTTATATAAAGAAAGTGAAAATAATAAAGAGTGGTATTTTTGAAATCATTTTCTAAACCTAAAAATGAGAATAAAGAAAACTAAATAAAATACTTATCTCTTCGACGCTTGCTTACCTTTGATCCATATCAGCGACGTACCTTGGCTTGAAGATGATTGAAGCATGACATATAGGACCTTCCTATTCCCATTTTGAACTACAAAATGAAGGAGCAAGATACAATAACATAAAAATGGCTATCCATCATCATAAGCCATCAACGGCACTTGCAAGGGCAAGACAAATTCGAGGCTATCAGAGTTATTTGGATTTACAAACACAGAAGAGGGAAGTAGAAGAAAAACAAAAGTAAAGAAGAAAAGAAAATTTTGATTAGATTCAAATAACAATGAAAGAAAAGAAAACTTACTTACACTGTTGTCACCCTCAGCACAAGTTTTACTTACATTCCTTTTGGCCCAGAGGCATTCACCTTAGTTTTGATAATGACTAACTTATGAAGGTTTGTTTATTAATGATCTTGTATTTAATAAGTTTCAGATATTGATCAAGATCTTTGTAGAGATTTGACTTCAATAAGAGATTCACAGTCAAAATGTTGAAGCAAACAAGTGTTGATTCAAGATCTCACATCGTAACGATCGCAACAAGCTCACTTTGGATCGTGTTTGGATCGAGTCGGCTTTGAGAAGGAGTTCTACAAGAAGACTTCGGTTTGTTTAGTTTAGTTTTATTTTTAGATCTTGTGTAAAGATAGACTAGTGTTGATATGCTCAAGTTCACACACACAAGTTTAAATAGTTTTGTTTTCGGTTTTACCTGTTTTGAATTTTCAAGTATACATTGATCATTTTCATGAATAGATAGAATCAAAAAAAGTTTACATGGTTTATATGTATAGTGGATTCATCCATATATATTGTTTAGTTCATATTGTCAAAAAACTTACTTTGATGTATATCTATTTCATGGTTTCAAGTTTGTTTTTAACAAAACTTAGTTTTGGATTTATTGTTAAAAATATAGATATATCTTTTATATATATATTGGATTTTATCCATACACAATATGCTTCAAAAGTATTTCTATATCATATTTTTGTATTTATACAAGTTTTGTAGAAAACGGATTTTCATTTGAAAATCCAAGTTTTGGAAAATACCATTTTTGTTTAAAGTTAAAATTCTATGCCTCAAAAATAGTTCAAATTGTTTAAAATATGTGTTGAAGTTTAATCACACATATTTTTTCTTCAAATATTTATAAGAACTTATTTTTGTGGATTTTATGTGATTTTATGAGACTTTATAGGTATTAAAAAGACTAAGTTTCAAACCAAAAAAAAAAACCCAGCCTGAGACCTCTGGCGGTCGACCAACCGGTCGACTGGGCAGAGCTCGGTTGACCGGGCGGTTAGCCGATGTGCACAGATATGCACAGCTTGCCTTGGCATTTGGGCTGGTCGACCAATCCAGAGAGCTTGCTCTCTGGATCTGGCCCGGTCGACCGTGCAGTCGACCAACCAGAGATTTCACTCTCTGGTTCTGGCCTAGGTTGACCAGGCAGTCGACCGATAAACAACTTGCCTTAGGGCAGTCGACCGACAACCTCAACGGTCAGAAATCTGACTGTTGGTTGGTCAACCAGGCGATCGACCGATAGGTCAGTTTTGACCTGATCTGGACCCCAACTGCTATATTTTCAGACCCTATAAATATGGGTCTTTTGAGGCCAGTTTTAACTAAGATTTTTTAGAGCAATTTTTTTCATCTTCTTAAAGGTTGTCAACAAGTTTTCAAAACAAGTTTTTGTGCCAAAAATTTCTCTTATTTTATTTGTTTCAAAGTTTTTGGAAAATCAAAGAAAATCAATATTTGGAAATTCTAATTTTGTTCTTCATTTCTTTATCTATCAAAAAGTTTTTCCCAAGAGTTTTTCTTTGTGTTTTTTTTCAAAACACTTTGTTTTTCTCACACTTGAGTTATCAATTCAATACCTATCTATAGGATGTTTTTGTGAGAAAAATTGTTTGTGATCTTTCAAGATCACCAATAGAGAGTTTGTAATCATTGGATCACCAAGTTGTAAACTTTTTCTTTGCTTTGGCTTTGTGCCTTGTCTCTTGTGTAGAGGTGTTTATGTTAGAGAGAGGAGTTGTGTACTCCTGGTGTTGAGTTGTAATTCCTCGGTGGAGGTCCCTTTGTGGAAGGTCCTCTGTGGACATAGTGAAAATTTTTCTGTATGAAGGCAGGGACATAGAGCAGTGGCTCGAACCTCGAAACATATCTCGGTGTTTGCGTTTGATCCACTATCTTTCAACTTTATCTCTCTTTATATCTTGCATTACTTTACATTGTCCATATTCATATGCTAGATATTGTTTTTGTGTTCTCACACTTGTGTTCAATCAAGAGAGCTTATTAAAGCACCTCAACTCTTAATCTAGAGGAATCTAGAGGAGTAGTTCCAGAGCCCTTCATGGGAATTTGGGCTTATTTTTGATACACATAGTATGTTTGCAATTAAGTTTTAAATTCTGTATCATTTGTCCTAAATTAGCAAGTACACCTATTCACGTCTCCTCCAGGTGTATTTTAATTGGTATCAGAGCCTACGCTTCTGATATTCGGTTTAACCACCTAGGAGTGAGATCCTTGGATAGCTAATCTAGATTTGCATTTGCATACATATTATTTATACACTAATAGATTTTCTTGCTCCTCCCATGTATGATGTTTCCAACATCGATATGTGAAAGTTTATGATGAGTGCATATCTTAAAGCGCCACTACTAAGAAATCCTATCTTGGTAATGACAAGTACATTGAGGCTAATACATAAGGCTTAAAGGCACTTAGGCACACACTAAGTAAAGATGGTCTTTCTATTATTTCTCATTGTGATTCCACTTTTATAATGTGGAACACATTGACTTCTCCCAAGGTACAAACGACACATGTTTTGGAGAAAGAATCTAGTGGAAATATGTCCGATCAAGCTTGCTTCATAGTCCAAGAGATTGACTCCCTTGAGGTAAATCGGATACTCAACTAGATGATAGTGCTAGTTCTTCATGTGATGATAATGCTATGGATGCACATGCTTTAAATGAAGAACTTTCATTGTTTTGTGAAAACCTGTTACATAAATATAAACTTTTAAAAAAGAAAAGTTTTGATTTAAAAGAAGAAAATAAAAACTTATTTTCAAAGCTCAACATGATTTTGCAAGAAAGGGTTGAGGTTTCAAATGAAAGGGACTCATTGAAAATCCAACTTGATCTTGCTTTAACAAAAAACGAAATTTTAAAGAATAAAAATAATTGTGATGATGTTTTGAAGAATAATGAGGTTTTGTCTTCAAAACTCGATTTTGTTTTAAAAGAGAACAATTCTTTGAAAAATATAATTGCTTTGATTTTAAAGAATTGAATTTATTTCAAATGAAAATATTTATTTGAAAATGATTTGGCTTCTCATTCTGGTCATGATTCCATTGTTATACCCTCTATTGATAAGAATGTATGCTCCACTTCTTCTTCAACAATTGAAAATGATATTTGTATTTAGAAAAAGAGTGTAGATTGTTTGGCTCCACTTTGAGCCATTGTGCTATGAACCACAGGCGGTTGGAATCCATATTTTACAAGAAACATGCACCACGTATTCATGCACACCCTTCACGGTATACACATGGCCATGGCTTCTAAGCCCAACATAAATCTTCGACAACTCATCATTGCTGAGGCTGGAATAGAATGGCTAGCCCAACTCAAACGGTAGTTGGTAAAGGCATATCAAATCCGTTGATAGCTGAGGGTTTGCTAAAAATCCTAAGTGGACTTGATTCCACTCTTCCCTCCAAAATCCCTTACCAATTCTCATCCACAGAATGGTAGGTCTACAAAATACAGTTTCTGCTAAGTTAACACTACACCTCTGGCACTTCAAATTTCACTTGCCAATTCTCATCCACAGAATGGCAGGTCCACCAAACATTATTTCATCTCTGTCAAGTTAATATCACACCTCTGACAAATTACTGTTAAGTTAACATTACACTTCTAAACAGTACATCAAGTTTCTGCCAAGTTAACACTACACCTCTGGCACTTCAAAATTTCACTTGCCAATTCTCATCCACAGAATGGCAGGTCCTCAAATTGCTCCTATCGCAAATCAATTTCTGTCAAGTTAATACTACACCTCTGACAAATTACTGTTAAGTTAACATTATACTTCTAAACAGTACACCAAGCTTCTGTCAAGTTAATATTACACCTCTGACAGTCACTTTCCTTCAGACTTTCGTATTGAAGCTGAAACGAATGATGCTAAGTTAACACTACACCTCTAGCATCTAAGTCATTGCTAAGTTCAACAATACACCTATGGCCATGACTTTTCCTCGACTTCCTTATCCGAGTCGAGATGACTAATGCCAAGTTCAACATTACACCTCTAGCATTACCCTCACTGTCAAGTTAAACATCACACCTATGTCAGTGATACTTCTGTTTTCCCAAATGAAACTGAAGTATTTCTGAGTCAGGTTAATATCACACCTCTGACTCACATCCTTGTCAAGTTAACATCATATTTCTGACAGGACTACATTCAACCCGTTAAGTTAATATCACACCTCTAACGGTAAAAACCTTCTTAGATTTCCCGCGGATCTAGATTCACTTGCTATTCTCTTCAACAGAATAACAAGTCTACCTAAGCGCATTGTTAGGTTAATACTACACCATTAACAGTGTTTTCCTTCAAATCCCCAGCTGAGCTTAATCAAGTGGATCCCAAACCCTTGATCACCTTCCCTGGGGGTACGTGTTCCACCTGTCACTTTTCTTATAAAGTGGCTGGTCCACCAAACATTATTTCATCTCTGTCAAGTTAATATTACACCTCTGACAGTATTGTGAAAGTTCCTGAAATAGGATCTTTCCCTACAAAATTTGACTTATTAAGATTATCATCATAATTTTGACGAAGTCAAAGATCTTCTGCTTCTATGCGTCTAACTGAAGACAAAGGTTCAAGACAATAGAAAGAGGCAGAAAGAAAAATGTCACTTTTATTTATATCCAGGCATATGAAAGTGATACAAAACGCTCTCTTATACAATAAGATTGGGTGTTACAATTAAGGAGTACAAAGAAGTCCTCTCTCTCTCAGAGGCCGTACTCACTCCTTGAAGCCGCATCTGATTCCAAGTGCACGATGCTTGGAAAAGCGCCAAACTGTGGCGACAATCGGAGCCGATTGCACTATGGTGCATGACGTAAACATTGAAAGAGCCCTAGCTGACTAAGCTAAGAGCAATGGTGTTCTTGAGGTCCGGTGGCAACAGAAAGCCATGCACCCTTCATTCATGAGCATCTCTTTCGCCAGAAGGCCATCCAACAAACATGGAGTGTCCTCGATGTCACTTCTAGGGTGAGAGAGGAAGGGGATGCTATCTGCCACTATATCCACCGTAATCCCCTCACCGCCATACTCACTCTGACCATGCCATGCCAGCAAGCATGTCTGGTGCATCATGTCAAAGGAGATCTTGACGAGGGTTATGACCCCTTCCGGTCCCCGTCTCCCGAAGTCAAGAGCCATGATTTCTTCCCTTGTGGACGACGAGGACCATGATTTCTTCCCTTGTGAACGAACATCGAACAAGTTCACCAGCCGAAATATTATTCCAGGGGCCCAGCGAACCTGAAAAAGGACGATCAAGCCTACCTGCAAGGAACAAACAAAGGAATCAGAACATCTAGAACTTAGTACACTTCAACAGAGAAAACTAAGTGACAGATGCAGTTATTGCCGAAGACTACAGACGCGGGAATGACCCACGCAGTGAGCCAAAACTTCCGCGGTGGCAGAAACAGACGCGAGTTAAAACTGTGATACACGCAGGGTTCAAACGCAGCCCAATTTTTTGCATCTGCGTCTAACACACCAGGCGCGAAAAGACTCAGACGCCAAAAAAATTGCCATCTCCTTGTTGAATGAACAGGAGTTGCAAGATTCGGGTCTGAAACCTTCAACCCGAGTTGGAATTCATCCAAGTCAGTGGCCTTAAAACGCGAGCTTCATGAGCAAAGCCAGCGCCAAGTGCCAAAGACTTCTGTACTCGCGTCCAGAAAGTCACGTCCTTACTCAAAAGGATGCGTCTCTCCGAAGTTCGCATCCTTCCAATTCGGTATAACATCACGTCTGCCCAATGGAATATCAGTCGCGTTTCTATTGCCAAAAGATGCACCCATGAAAGTCGCGTCTTTAAAAGCAGTACTATCTCTGCTCTTCAAAAAGAACTGGCATTCAGTCCTTACTTCTGCAAATCAGTTCAACAGTACACTGGCACAAGCAAACGATCGTCCACTCCTGACTTAAAGCGCGTCCATGACAAACTAAAAGCAATCGGGGAGGTTTAGACTGTGTATCTAGACACTCAACACGATCAACTCTGGTGGCCTCAAAGAGTACAACAGTACACTCACAAAGACCAACTCCAGATAAGATCAAATCCGGAGCATTAACAGTCCAGTCATAAAGGTGAATTCAGCTAGAGTCCAAAGTATTTCGAAATCCGTCCCAATTAACTGCGGAATATCGAAAACTTTGGAGGGAGTTCTGTAGGCTGTCTAAAAATCACTAAAAGACAAGCCATTAAAAAGTAGAGTTTCAAGTTCTAGACGCGAAGGCTCAACACCCGCGTCTCAGCACCAAGGCGCGAGGGTCCAAAACCCGCGTCTCAACATCAAGGCGCGTGGGCTCGACACCCGCGTCTCAACATCAAGGCGCGTGGGCTCGACACTCGCGTCTCAACATCAAGGCGCGTGGGCTCGACACCCGCGTCTCAACCTCCGGGCGCGAGGGTCCAAGGCCCGCGCCTCGGTTACAACCGCCCTGGTTATGGGGCTAGTCACCACCCATATAGCGGGGAAGCGGGGAAGTTGGCCCCTCATGGTGGAGCATTTTTAGGGGGCACGCTCACCCCTGGAACCTCTATAAATAGCCCCGTCGATATGAACCACGGGGGGGAGAAAAAGAGGACAGAAGAGAACGAGAAGAGGAGAGAAGGCGCTTGGAGAGAAAGAGACAGACAGAGACAGGAGAGAGAGAGCTCAATTCTTCAACAAGCTCGCTGCGTACGAGTTGCCTTTTGCCTACCTTCTCTTTGAGAGTTTGGTAGACAGAGCTGTGTTACTCCTTCTACCAGCCAAAGAGAAGATCCCTGACGATCCCGACGGTCATCCGGTCAACGGAGAACAAGATTCACTCTCCACCGCCACTTGAAGAACCCAGCATTAACAAAGGGAGGATTCAAGATTCAACATCCTCCCTCCTTGTAACTGGAAGGAAAACAGTTTTGTTGTAATTTTTCATCTGATTCAAGGAAATTTTACAGCGAACTCCCCAATCTTTTCTTTTTCTGGCGCGTACAAGAGATGGCGACTCCGCTGGGGACTACATTTGTCACTGATGAGCAAATCGTGGCGCAAGATGACGTCCTTCGTGAGGGAAAGATGGTCGAATCGCTTGTTGTCGAGTTCGACCAGGCAAAATATGAAGAGTTTCTCTCTCCGGCTCCAAGAGCCCAAAGACCCGCGTCTGTCGTAGGGTCTCTACGGGGACTTGCCCCGAAACCCGCTCCGAGACTCTCTCGGATGCTGCTGCTGTGAAGGGTGTCGCAGCCAACTGTGCCAGGCAGAATCCAAGCGTCAACGTCTCTCAAGAGGCCCGTGTGGTCTCAGGCGCAACTGCTATTGCGACCAACCACGCCACGCGGAACACACGCGTCAACGTCTCTCAGGAGACCCGTGTGGTCAGAAACTCTGGCGTCCAGCCAGTTCACCCTCTCTCTCAGCATCAAGTCATCGTTGGTTTCTCTCCACCTCCGCGACGCAACCGGAACGCTGAGCGTCGACAGAGGAGGGCGTGCGCGTCAGCTACAAGTTGGAACCTCTGGTTGTCCGACTGAGGCTGGACGCGACGTACAATCTGGCGCCTTGCCCGCGCCACGTCCAGCACGTGAAGTCCGCGTTTGGCGGCCCAAACACGAGACTCCTCAAGCTAGGTCCTCTGAAGACCAACTCACCAAACGCCAAGGTGAAGCCTCTGCGCCTCGTCAAGCGGGAGAGGCACGAGCCCATAGGCGTGGGGCCCAGCAGCCCATCCTCTCTCAAGCGTCTCTGCCCCGACGACACCAGGCAGCAACGCGACAATCGCGTCTCGTCTCAACAGAGACGCCAAACGCACGTTGTACAGCCACGACGCGAGAACCGCGTCCCTAAGGCCTGCGTCTAGGCCATACAGCACATGGATGCCTCCTGTCTTCGACGTTGCGAGGCTAGTCTCTTCGATCCCCCTCCCGTGGATTTGAGGGATTACTTGACGAAGAAAAGAAGTGCCAATCAGGTCACTTCATCATGTTGCTGCCAACGGCTCATCCATATGCTTTCTGAGTGCCATTGCTGATCAGGTGTGAACCAGCAGTCTTTAGTTAGACAGCTGACCCTGATTCCCCCGTCAGCCAAAAGAAGGCGCTCCCACAGAAGGAGAACCTTCTCTGACATTGAGTACCCGGAGCTCACTGCGAATATGACGAGCAGGAGCAAGGAAAACAACCTGCAGTCAGCTCGGATGAGTCTGACTCTGAACCGGAAGGGGTGTATCAACACACTCGCACCCGGACTGGGGCCATTCCCCCGATTGATTATTATGCCTTAGCCCATGGCATAAAGTGAATGATTCTCACTCTGCCGTAGTGGAATCACGGGCTTCAAACTCTTCCGTTGAGAAGGAGGCCTCCGCCTACATGGTAGGCACTCCTGAGGAAACGACTAGATGTTTAGAATAAATCCAGAAGGCACAAATGGATATGATTCTTTCTCAGCAGGAATCTATCGACTCCCTCAAGCAGATGCTTGCACAGTTGCTCGAAGACAGGAGGAAATCTTCTCCTAAAAAGACGAAGGGCAAAGGGAAAAAGGGAGAAAGCTCATCTTCTGAACCTTCTGAGGAGAGGCCGCGATCTACTTCTAGTTCATCTAAATCCTCGTCGCAAGTAAAGGGCGACCAAGACCAGGGAAAGGCTCATGCTAAAAGAATGAGTCAATTGGAGCAACGCCTCGAGACCCTTACCAACCGTAAAGGCCTCCAAGAAGCTGGAGTGGTCGGCCCTATCCTGCTGAATGGGACTTGGTTCCATACCCATCCAAGTTCAAGGCTCCAACCCTTCAAGCATTCGATGGGAAAGGGTCACCCAACCAACACATCTACTACTTTAAATCCCAAACCGGGAATGTAGTAGATAACAATGCTATCCTGGCTCGTCTGTTCATCGGCACCCTAAAAGGGCTGGCCTTTGAATGGTTCATGAAGCTCCCAGAAGGTTCTATCAAGAACTGGGGCGATTTGGAGAAGCTTTTCTTAACGCGCTTCTTCGAGGATGACTCGGAAGTCACGATGCCCACCTTTTGGCTACTAAACAGCGAAAGGGAGAGTCCGTCAAGTCTTTCGTGGAAAGATTTCGGAACGTGGCACTCCGGTGTCCAAGCGGCATGACCCAGGTCACTCTGGTGGAAACATGCTGCCACCATCTCCAAACCTCACTCCTTGCTCAAATAGGAGTTGCTGAAAGCCGCACCTGGAAGCAATTAGTCCAACAAGGTGAACAGGCTGAGGAGATTGTCGCCCGCGTTAGAGCGGAGGAAGGTAAGCCCAGGCCGGAAAGGTCGACAAGGCGTGCACCAGACACTTCCATCCAAACAAAGCGGAAGGATAATTTGGCAACAGAGACCAAATCTCCCGCCAAACCTCAATCAGGCAAGGCGAGTGGCTCTTCAAGCCAGCCACGCGCCAACAAGCAATATTCCTTCAAGGAGGAACATGTCGATTCACTCTTTAAACTACTCAACAAGAGCAACCGACTGAAGCTCCCTGAAGCTAGGCGCCCGAGGAAGTCGGCAAGACCGACAATCCCACCTATTGCTTGTACCACAGGATGCTGGGGCACCCTACCAAAAGCTGCTACATCTTCAAGGACATCCTTCAAGCTCTGATTGACGCGGAGGTGTTAAAGCTCCGACCAGAGCAGAAGAAGGTGACGGCCAACATGACGTCGGTTCTCCAGTTCGAAAAGTAACCCCCGACACCGTCGGGAGTGATACTTGTTCCAAAAGGAGAACTAAGAGTGGTCAACGTAGACCCCCATCAGCAGCAAGAGAAAGGTTTGGTACCCGTCCCTACACCTCAAGGGGAAATCATGTGGGTCCACCCTGACCTTGTCAATGAACAGCAATGGACTACTGTGACCAACAGGAAATCCAAAGGCAAGGCAAAGTCTTCATCCTGCAATGTGGTGTGTGCCTCCTCTCGAGAAGCGAGACTGATGTTCCCTCGTTAACCGACTCAGAGGAGGAAACAATAGTCTTGGCCGCAGAGCCCAACCAACCGATGGCGGGAAACCGTTCGGAGCAGCCGTACTTGAAGCAGTATGGCGAGATGGCGGTAGCCCCTCCACAACCAGCTGCAGAACCAACCAAGCCCTCACAAAAACAACCTGTGGAGAAACAAAAAGAAACTCAGTTTTCTCGAGTTCTTTCAAAAGGTATGGCGGAAGGATCCACGACACCTTACCGCTTTGATGTCCTGGCTCAACTAGCAACATCCCGGCACGCATTACTTGTATGAACTTCTTAGACTATCGAAGTCGACCAGAGAAGCTCTACAAGAAGCTCTGGCAAATGCTGAGGTCTTCATGACCCAGGTGCCGAAGGAGGAAGATGTAGAGGATTGCCTCCACACCCCCAAATGCTCCCTGCATTACCTTCACAGCAGATGATATGTAGGTTAAAGGGAAGCATGACCGACCCTATACTTTACAGGGTATATTGGATCATCCGAAGTGAACCGCATTCAGGTAAATCCAGGGTCCGCGTTGAGCATCATGCCTCGCCGGGTCATGCAACATCTGGGCATTCCTACTCATCGTTTGAGCCCTACCCAGACAACTATCTACGGGTTTAATGCCAACCAGACCCGTCCGATGGGGAAAATCAAGCTCAAATGCCAGATTGGAAGCCTCAAGTCGGAAGTGACATGCTACGTCATCGATGCTGACACTTCCTACAACCTACTGTTGGGACGACCATGGATTCACCGCAACTCTATCGTTCCCTCCACTCTCCACCAAGTCATGAAATACATTGACGGGAGTGGAAAGATTCAAACGTTGATCGCCGAAAGGTATCCGTTAAAGGGTCGAAAATTATTTCACGGATTCCCTCCTATATCAGGATCCTGTGGAAACAAATGAAACCCCGCAACCAGAGGAGCCAGACTCTGGTAATGAGGCTGACACTGAGCCTGAAAAAGAAGAGTGCCTGTGGGAGTTAGAACCACTTGTAAAGAGCATGATAAGCTCGATGTGATAATACCACCGACGATATAGGCGGTTGGTACATTAATGAAGAATTAGATTCAGCGTATTTTCTGTGTATGCTTCTGATCAATACCGTCAGATACTAGCACTGATGTAGATGATGACCTCTGGTCGGCAATGGATGCTTTGACATCGTTGCATTGTACCAGTAAAATCATCCTTCGGGACATACCAAAAACGGTAGTGCGCAAGAATCTATATTATGGTTCCAGCCAGACGGAAAGGCCAAAAACCAATTCTTTTTGGGC